>ML776756.1:686313-714710 GCA_009831015.1 Picea engelmannii | reverse complement strand
CCATTAGATTGATGAAAGTAACGCAGGCGACCTTCACGCTTTGAGAGCTGTTGGAGGTTGAACACCGGAAGAACGTGAGAAGTCTCTGAAGGAGTCAGAGAGGGACAAAAGCTCAGGAGGGGCAGTTCCTTGTAAGCATCTCCAGAACAGGCCTGGGAGAGTTTTCGAACCAAAGAAAAGCTTAGAAGTCGAAGGATTCTCAAATGGAAGAGAATCGACGGCGGGTGACTCCAGTGAAATTTCGCGAAAACCCGAGGACCGTCCGATCGTGGAGGAGTTGCGCGGGAGATAACCCGTGAGTTCAGGTGTGGAGAACCAATGTCCATCGGACTTCGAGGTTTCGACGTTCGAGGAATGATAAGGTGAGAGTTCTACACCTCGTGAAATCGTGAGTCGCGATTCCCCGACTCGAACTGAACCGTCGATCGGGACAGGGACACGTGGCATCAGATCCCGGATATCGGGGTTCGGCGTTTCCGGAGGTAAGGGTCTCATACTCTTTGAAATCGCGACCGGCGTTTTCCCGAATTAACGGGAGCCGTCGATCATCGGAGGGACACGTGGCGAAGGATCCTGAGGAGTCGGGATTCGGGGTTTGGCAAGGTCTGTGAACTTGTGCACCAGGAACCGCGATTTCCCGAATCGCGATTTCCCGATAGCCGAGTGGAGGACAGGTGGCATCGGACTTCGGGGTTTCGGCGTTCGGAGAATCGGGGTTTTCAACGTCAAAGAGTCATGCATCGCGGATTCGCAATCCGCGAAATCCCGAAGTGACGTGGCGTGTGGGACCGCGATCGCCGGTGGAATACAGGTGGAAGCATATCGGGGTTCGGGGTTCGGGGATTCACCGTGTAAGTGAATCATGACATTTCATGCGCCGATTTCCCGATAGGGAAATCTCCGATAGAGGAAAGTGTTGACCCGTTGACCATCGGGGATCGGGGATTTGTTGTGTATGTGAATTGTGTTCGCGTTAATCGCAAACTCCCGAGTCACGATATCCCGACTTTTGTAAGAGGGAAATAACCGATGGGTAGCTATAGGGCTGCGGACGTATGGTAGCAGGTCCTGTGGATCCGGGAGCTGAACCAAGAGAGCTAATGCGTAGGGAGCACATCGAAATTCAGAGAAAAGCGAGTCTTAGGGGTGGATGAATCTTAATCCTAGAAACCCCGAATTCCGATATAGAACCAGGGATTGGCATTTCGCTAATGCAAAGGTTATGGAAATCTCTCATGTATGGGAGATAATTCCCAGATTTTTTTTTTTTATTATGGTAGTGGGGTTGTTACAGGAACCAATGGGTTGTTGGTTCCCCGGTGCATATTTGGGAGAAAAAACTCATCTTTCTGAAAAAGCAAATAAAGGATTGGGTCCAAAACATCTTCAAGGCACCACGGGAAGAAATCCTACATATTCAAGAGAAACTAGGAACGATGATGGCACAGATGGAAGAAGGACCGGTCACCCCCACTCTTCTAAAAGAAGAGGAGCAATGTCAAAAGTAGCTTCAAGCCACTCTAAGAAAAGAGGAGGAAACTTGGTGATTGAGATCTCGTTGTTTGTGACTCCAGGTGGGAGACATGAACACTTCATTCTTCCATAAGCAGTGTAAGGTGAGGAGGGGAGGAAATACTGTGGAGGATATTCAACTGCATGATCAATCCACTCTCACCTTGTTTGAAGAAATTAATAAAGCGACTTATTATCATTATGCAGATCTATAGTCTGAGATTGGACCAACGGACATCCAACTTAGAGATTAGGCTTTCTCCTTCATCCCCAAGCTAGTTTAGGAAAGGGATAATTCCAAACTAACACAGAAGGTCACCAAGGAGGAAATTCTAGCAGCGATAATGCAATTTGAATTAGACAACGCCCCAGGTCCAGATGGTTTCTCTGTTCATTTTTACAAAAAATGTTGGCATATCATTAAATTCGACCTGGTAAGAATGATCCAATATGTCCAGAAGACATCTAGAATTGGGGGGAGGGGGGGGGGGGGGGGGGAGCAACAAATTCAACCTCTTTATCCTTAATTCCCAAAGAAAACAATGTTGTATCCTTTTCAAGGCTCATACCTATATAACTTTGCAATGTATCCTATAAGATCATTTCTAAAATTATTGCATCCAAGGTGCACAAGATTCTCCCTAAGCTTATTGCACCTTCTCAGGAAGGATTTGGAGCAAAAGGACAAATCTGGGACAACATAATTTTGGTTCAAGAGGCGAACCACTCTAGCAAGAATAGAGGATACATGGGAATGGAAATCAATATAGACATGGAAAATGTTTTTGATCGGGTTTGCCACAATTTACTTCTTGCAGTTCTGGCCAAATTTGGGCTCCATCCTTCCTTCATTTGGTGGATTGAAGCTTGCATTAGTAACCCATGGATTGCACCTTTTCTTAATGGTCGACCTACAAGATTATTCAAGGCATCAAAGGGTCTCAGACAAGGTTTCACGCAATTAACCTTCTTTATATACTTATGGTAGAAATACTGGGTCGAAGGATGGAACATGAACAAAGGACTGTGAGAATTCCCAGACTCAAAATAGCCTCTAGAGTCAAAAGAATAAATCACTCCTAATTCACAGACAATATACTGTTTCTCAGGGAGCCTCCTCAATCATACAAAGTTGATTCAAATTAATCCTAGATCAGTTCCTTCATGTCTCGTGTGGGTTAGTTAATTCCAACAAACACTACCTTTATGCTTGGAACACTAATGCTCACTCTCTTGTTATCATTGCAAGGATTCTCCAATTTCCCTTGGTGACGAATTGAAAATCCTTCAAGTACCTTGGAATCCCTATATGCCTTAATTTTCTCTCTACCACTGACTAGAATGTAATAAACTCTAAGATCAGAGAGAAATTCTCTCTATGGGGGGCACAATGGTTGAACCCAACACGTAGATTAATTCTGGTTAAAGCAGTTCTTTCGGCCCTCCCAATCTTTCAATATTCTCAATGTTAGCTCCAATGACTGTCAAAAGAAAAATAACTCAACAAATAAGAAAATTCCTATGGGAAGGGGGTAAATCTAATCATAAAATATTTCATTTGGTAAATTGGAAATTCGTTAGGGCCCCCAAATCCCAAGGGGGTCTAAGAGTAAAGGATCCAATCTTGGCTAACTTGGCCCTGGGCACAAAAATGTTGGGGCGAATGGTAACTGGAGATTATGACCGGTGGAAGAAAGCTCTCGTCCATAAAAACTTCCAGAAGGATCGTCTCAGTGGAATAAAAAAAAAGTCTCGTTGTCCTTCTGGTTATCCTATTTGGACGCTGCTCTAGGCCTCCCTACCTCCCTGTGGAATAAAAAATAAGTCTCGTTTTCTTTCCAATTATCCTATTTGGAAGCTCACTTTTTTCAACATATCGACATGGAGTTCATCAGGCCTATGGATGGGTTGGAATCCGACGTGCCCCCAAACTGCCCTCCAAGTTTAGGTTGCACATTTTCTCTCCTCTCTGCAAGGTTTGGCACTGACTCATTTGGAGAATCTAGAAATTAGGGGATGGGGGGACCAAGGTTATTCAGTTCGCAAAGGTTATGAGTTACTTCTGTTGGAATTTGTTCTTCCATCCAAATCCCCCATGTGGAACAATGTTTGGCATCAAGATGGCCCTCCCAAGATAAACTTTTTTTGTTGGACATTAGCACATGAAAAAAATTTGACCAATGAAAACCTTTGCAAATGGGGAATCACATTGCCATCTAGATGCGCTCTATGCAAAAATTGCAATGAAACAATTCAACATATGTTCCTGGAATACCCGATCAGTAAAGACATTTGACATACCTTGCTTTAGGACATCTCTTTCAAGGTTCAGTGGCTTAACTCTATAAAAACTCTCTTGGGAAAATGGCAGAGACAATATCATGGATCCTTCTAAAATAAACCACTCTTTAGACGTTTATGGGTGGTTGTTCCGAAGTACACCTGCTGGAAGATTTGGCTGGCCAGAAATAGCAGTGTGTTTAAGAATGAAGAAGTTTGTGCCAGTAGAGTAATTGCGACAATCAAATCCCAACTCTTGGAATATCCCAACTCTTGTCAGCTAAAGACAATTATCCCACTCTCAGTTCAAATCATCCTAGCAGCTTCATATAACTCACACTACCTTTAAGTAGTGGAATACTTCTCAACAGTCACATATCTCATGTTTTGATGGTGCCTCCAAGGGAAACCCCGGGGTGGCAGGTGCGAGAGGGGTCATTCTTGACCCGAGGGGGGGTATTGAAATAAGTTACGCTTGGAGTCTGGGTTACACTAATAATAACCAAGCGAAAGAATATGTTCTCCTCAAAGGTGTTCAATTAGCCAGAGAAATCTAGATCCAACACGTCATCATAATTGGCAATTCTCTTAACACCATTCGCAGTATGATCAAAGGAACTCTACCAAAAGACTCACAAATTTGCAATATAATAAAAAAAACAAGGCACATGTTAGCTTGTATCCCTCAAGTATCCTTCTGACACGTAATGAGGGAGAACAACCGGTTGGCGGACTCTCAAGCCAATCTGGCCATTGCAACCCCAAAAGGGTTAATTCATATTAATGAGAGGTTATCCCATCATCATATACCATAATCAATGCATGCTCAAATAGGTTCAATGCATGTCAACCAAGTGTCACACCCACGCAGGAATCAAGGTGCCAACGCAGCGGGGGCCTCCTCCACCACACATACTACACAAGCCATGACGTACTCTCATAACGCCAAGGATCAACTTACGCATGAGAAATGTGGGATATTGTAGCAAAAGTGCAATTCAGTTATGCCGCGGGCATTAACAGATGTGATGGACCCTGGATTTGCTCTAGTCTTTAGACATCCAATTTGCAGGAGTGTCATCATGAGAAGCAAAGGAGTATCTAGAACGTGCAGGATTTCTAACAACATGTGCAGAAGTAGATCTAATCCAAAGATGAACAATGGTGCGAGCCTCCAAGCTAATTGTGCAGGTGAAGGTTTGGTTCTAGTCATGTTGGAAGCGAAATATGGCAATGTTAGATGGGTTAAGGTGCACTCAGAAAGCCTTCATTCCCTCCTCAGAATTTGGGAGGAAATTATCGCAGATGGAGGCCTAAAGATACTGTTTCAAGACCAAACAATAAAACAAGGTAAACAAAGTGAAATTGATCTGGATTTTATGAGCAGAACGAAATGACTATAGATTATTAATAGGTGCTTAACACAAAATAACAAAGATACAGTAAAACTGGTTTTCTATTCAATTAGGAAATAAGTTGAAACTGTAAAATGCAGCGGAAACAAGCTTGCTGGAATGGTGGCGGCTTATCTCTGAGAAGAGATGTGACGGTTGCGCTCATTTGCAAGAAGATCATTACAATGAGGCTCTAAAGGCCTTTTTACAATAAACATGAATGCCAAAAACCGTAGACATCCAAAAACCTAACCCTAGGAGATGAAGTGCCAAAAGTCATGTGGGCCCCGTTTGGGTAAGTTACTACATCAACTTCCCGGGGTCGTAACTTTTGCATACGATCTCCGTTCTAGGTGTATGATAGTCTGTTGGAAAGGTATCGTCGAGGAGATTCATTTTGGGTGCTCAATCATGCCTTTGACTATCATTGAGAATCTCGATCCCAAAAAACCTTCATTTAAGCCCTCAAAATGGCCCTGAAAGTTAAAACTACTAAAAATAGTAAATTGCCAAAATTGTTAGAAAACTGTTTTGAGCCAGTTGGAAGAGGTGGGTGGCCACCAATATCCACCTGGATCAATCCTCCCTCCTTAGGAAGAAGTGGTCTCCATTGCGTTGAGTTCCCCCATCAGATGAAGAAATTTCTGTTGAATTTGGCCCTAGGTGTGCCACTTGCCTTGGTGCAGGACCTGCCCTGCTTTGACGACTCGATAAAGCTGGATCCTTTTTTATCGAGTGCCCTTGATCTGTGTGTCCACATTATGATCGTTGGATTCCTATTGTATGCAGTCAGGGTTGAGCTATGTTGGTGGAAGCTGCTCTACTACGTCTGAGGTGTCCAATAATGGTGGGAAATAAGGGCGAAGGAGATCCACGTTGAACACTGGGTGCAGGCCAAGGAAAGGAGGAATGTTGAGCTCAAAAGAATTATCCCCCATGGCCTTGGTGATGGTGTACGGCCCATAAAGGAGTGGGCGAAGCTTCCAATGGGGTCCTGTAAGGTGTTCTTTCTGCAAGTGCAACCAAACTTTGTCACCCACCTTAAACTTATGTGGCACCCGATGTTGATCATGGCGCTGCTTGTACTTGCAGGATATCTTGAACCTGTTAGCGGATGTGTTGGATCCGCTCAATGAACCGGGTGGTTTTTTTAGCTTCATTTGGAGAAGGAGATGAGTCGATTGAGCTCATTGCAAGGGGAAGTGAAACATCTATGGGACCCAATGGTTGGAATCCCAACCCCACCTGAAAGGAGCTGTGGCCGGTTGAGCTATGCAGGGCTCGACTGTAGCTATGTTGGACATAGGGAACTCTCTCATCCCATGTGCGAGGGTGCTTTGAATTATACATGCGAAGGATATGCACAATCATTCAATTGACAACCTCAATTTGGCCATCTGTCTGGGGGTGGAATCCCATGGATTTGGTGAGCATGGTGTCTAGCAGTGACCAGAGGCTCGACCAGAATGTGTTGAGAAATCAACTGTCCCGATCTGAGACAATGGTTTGTGGGATTCCAAAATGTACCTAGACTCGTTCAAAGAAGAGCTTGGCAGTGACCTTTGTTGTGATGTTCTTCTTGTAGGCAACCAAAATCGCCATCTTAGAAAAGAAATCAACAACCACAAAAACACAGTCATTTCCCCACTTGGTGGACGGTAGGCCTGACATGTAGTCCATTGAGATGGATTCCCATGGCCTATCAGGAGTAGGAAGAGGGGTGTACAAGCCCTATTTCTTAGTGGTCGGTTTAGCAATAATGCAGGCAGTGCAGGACTTGATATACTTGCTGACCTCCTGTTGAAGTTTCGGCTAGTAGAAATGTTTCTGTAGGATCGTCGTTGTCTTTTCGACGTCGAAGTGTCCTGCCACCCGACTATAGTGGGCTTCCCAGATCAACTTCTCTTGCTCGCTTGATGGAACACAAATATGACCCAGACGACACAACAACCCATCCTGAAGATGGAAATTATCGACAACTGCGTTTGCACCCAACATTTTGTAGGCAGTGGCGAAGTCCGGGTCTATCTCATAGAGTTGGGGCCATCCAGAGGTCTCATGGTCGTAGGAGTCTAGAACCGTGGTGAGTGTCGCGACTGGAAGTCTGCTAAGGCAATCAACAATACGATTGGTGCTTCTTGTTTTATACTTGATGTTGAGGTGGAATTGTTTTAAGTATGTGGACCACTTTTGATGGGGATCATTCTGCAATTTTCCTTGTGTCTGCATGAAATGCAGTGGCTTATGATCAATGTGGATGATTGTCTCATTCCCAAGAATGTAATGTCTCCACTGGTGGCAAACTTGCACAATGGAGTACATTTCTTTGTTGTAAGTAGGGTACTTACATACAACATCTGATAATGTCTCACTATGATAGGCCATAGGGTGGCCATGCTGAGTGAGAATGGCGCCCATTGCATAGTCTGAAGCATCTGTCTCGATGTCAAAGGGATGTTGCAGGTCTAGTAGTGAAAGCATTGGGGCTGAGCACAAGCGCTGCTTCAAATCGTCGAACGCTTGTTGTTGGGACCGACCCCACTCAAATTTCGCCTTACCACAACCCCTAGTTATTTGGCTAAGGGCCCATGCAATATGGGAGAATCCCAACACGAACCTGCGGTAGAAATTGGCAAGGCCCAAGAAGCTTCGAAGCTCAGTGAGTGTGGTTGGGGCTGGCCAGTCACGGATGACTTGGATCTTGGTTGGATCCACATGTACGCCATGCTGATCAATTATGTAGCCCAGGTAATGGACCCTGTCCATGCCGAAGGAGCATTTTTCCAAGTTGGCATATATCTTGTGCTGCTGCAAGGTGTGCAAAACCTGCTGAATATGCTGCAAATGTTCATCCCAAGTCTTGCTGTAATTGAAAATGTCATCCAGATACACCACTACAAAAGTATTGATGAATGGTCCCAGCATATCGTCCATCATCCTCATGAAAGTGGCTAGAGCATTTGTCAAACCAAAGGGCATGACCAACCATTCAAAAAGGCCTTCCTTTGACTTGAAGGCAATTTTCTATACATCTGTCTGTTCTATCGGGACCTAGTGGTAGCCAGACTTCAGATCAATCTTACTAAAGTATTTGGCCCCCATGAGTTGATCAAGGAGGTCGTCGATTCGGGGAATCGGGTGCCGGTTTTTGACTGTGATTTTATTCAGAGCCCGGTAATCAATGTAGAGTCGTCAGGTTCCATCTTTCTTCTGTACCAACACGATTGGGCTCCCGCAAGGTGATGAACTGGGATGGATGTGCCCCTTGTGGATCATTTCTTGGATCTGTCGTTTGATCTCATCATTCTCTAACAGAGAGCGATGATAGACTGGCCCATTGGGCAGCGGTGCATCGGGGGTCATATCAATGGGGTGCTTGACCTGGCAGTGCAGAGGTACCCCGGTAGGTGAGGAGAAGATATATGAGTATTCTTCCATGACCTTATCTACTTGATTTTGCTGTGTGGAGAGGTCAGCCGTAGAGACCCTGGATGTGGTTGTGATATTTTTCTTATTCTGAGAGTGAATCACGAAGAAGACAAACTTCCCCATCTGAGAGATGACCTTCCTTCATTGCTTAGTAGAGATCAAGGAAATAGAAATAGGTGGGACTGCCTCGGGTATCCTGTACAATTTCCTATTCAAAGTAATAATAACACTACGAGGCTTAGACTCATATACAACATGACGTTTCCATAAATAAGGTTGGCCCAAAATAACATCACAAACTTTGAGAGGAGAAACATCACACAATACCTCGTCTTTGAAGGGCTTGATGTCGTACAACAGTCGACACTGTTGGTTGACGCGGAGATCGCTTCATTGGCGAAGCCATCCAATGGTTTAGGGTTGTGGGTGAGGTGTTTTTGGTAGGGCCAGTTTCTTGACGACCTCAACTAAGATGAGGTTCTTCTTGCTACCTATATCCATGATGAAGTGCAACGGGGTGCCTTTTACCCACATTTGTGAATGGAAGAGGCGTTCTCCTTCTTCTGGCTCGTCTGGTTCACCATGCTGGAGCTTGGTGGTAGCAACGGTGGCACTAGGTTCTGCATCAATGATCCATCTTCCCCTTTCTGGTTCTGGCTCAGAGTTTAAACCCACATCTGATTTAGAAGCTTTCACTTCGGCCACCAACGACTTCTTTGAGCAGTAGTCAACAGTGTTATGCCAATGGCTCTTATGGAAGTCACACCACTTCCCGGTATCTTACTTTGTCTTTCCGGTGTCCTTCTTTGCTTGTGGCTTGGACTGGTTGTCCTGACACTGTCCATCTTCGCTCTGTCCTTTGTTCTGTGGGTTGGGGCCGCCCTTTCCTAGCTTTTGTTGTGAGGGGTTCCCATGCCTAAATTTTTGCGTCTTTTGTTTGATCTTCTGCTCGATTTTGACGACATATTGGTAGGTTGCGCCCAAGGATGAGATGTCCAAAAATTCCATTTCGGTATGGATGTATCAATGCAGAGCACTGCGATACTTGAGCACTAGATGTCACTCTGAATCTTTGATACCCAGCTTGGTGCGCAAGGTATGAAAGATATTCGTGAAATTTGGCACTGCTTGGTCTCTTTCTTGCCGTAGTGTGGTCCATTTGGTATACAAGTCGTCATAACTTCCAACAGGGTAGTATTGTTCCTTAATAAAATCCCTGAAGAAATTTGAGGTGGCCGTGACTGTAAATAGTGAGGGTTCCTCTGTTTCCTTTTTCTCATAGAAAGTTTCCCACCAATCTTTGACGTGGGGAACGACTTTGAGGAGTGCAAAAGTAATATTTTCTCTATTCGAAAAGTTATGGATAGAAAAATACCCTTCTAGTAGATTCAACCACTTCTCTACAACATCTGCATCTATCTGACCTTCAAATATAGGAATATTGAAGTTTATTTGTACCTTCAAGGGGGTGGCGCCTACGCTAGAAGAAGATGCGTCGCCTGTTGGTAGCTGTTGAAGGATTTGCGCGAAACTATCCATCATCTCATTCCTTTGTTGTGTGAGGGCTTCCTCAATCAAAAGTTTGAAAGGATCTCCTGTCCCGTCATCTTTATTTTCTCCTGCCATGAGAGGTCGTTTGGGTGTGCGAGAGCTTTTGTCCTTAAGAGAAACAAGCTCGAGACCCAACTCTTTGTACTCTGACCTCGTTGGGGACATGCATTAAGACGACAAGGAGAAGACCGCTCTGATACCACTGATATGGATTTTATGAGCATAACAAAATGACTATAGATTATTAACAGGTGCTTAACACAAAATAACAGAGATACAGTAAAACTGGTTTTCTATTCAATACGAAAATAAGTTGAAACTGTAAAATGCAGTGGAAATAAGCTTGTTGGAATGGTGGTGGCTTATCTTTGAGAAGAGATGTAATAGTTGTGCTCATTCGCAAGAAGATCATTACAATGAGGCTCTGAAGGCCTTTTTACAATAAAAAGGAATGCCAAAACCCCTAGACATCCAAAAACCTAACCCTAGGAGATGAAGCGCCAAAAGTCATGTGGGCCCCGTTTGGCTAAGTTAGTACATCAACTTCCCGGTGTCGTAACTTTTGCATACGTTCTCCGTTTTAGGCGTATGATAGCCCGTTGGAAAGGTATCATCGAGGAGATTAATTTTGGGGGCTCAAAATGCCTTCAACTATCCTTGGGAATACCAATCCCGAAAAACCTTCATTTAGGCCCTCAAAATGGCCCTGGAAGTTAAAATTGCTAAAAATAGTATATTGCCAAAATTGTAAGAAACTATTTTGAGCGAGTTGGAAGAGGTGGGTGTCCACCGATATCCACCTGAATCAGAAATTCATAATCTTTAGGAATTTAAAGTGGGATTCACAATTGCACAAAGGGTTGGTTGTTCTCCTCGTTTGCAACAAGGAAAAAGGAAGAAAAAATTTGGTGATATAAGAGAAATATATAGGAAAATTGTGCATGCCTCGTGGTATAATTAGGCACCTTCTCTTCGTTGTGCAATTGGGTTCACAGACCATCCTCTTGCTTCTCCTAGGTGCTTCATTTGTAAGGGTAAGTGTGGCCTAGACTTCACCATCCTCAGTTGATACTGCACTCATCGACCTGTTCCAATGCCACGCCAACGAAGACAGACTCAGGCCCAGGAAGTCCCTCCTAACTCTCTGGAGTAGGAAATTCAACAACTTCAAAATGTTAGAACTTGTCGACTCAGGTCTCCTATATCCTAGAAATTCTTATTCAACATAGGATGACTATGTGTCAACAGCACGACGAGGTCGACACCATAAGGTCACATGTAGAAAATTTGTAGATTCAAGTGGCACCATCTCCTCCAGACCTTGTCGAGTCTCCTTCCAACAGTGGATCCTCGCCAACGGTTGATCAACCTCCAATTGATTTGAACATTCCAACACAAGACATCGAAATTGAAGAACCAGACCTTCCAATCAACCCCCAACTGGGTATCTAATTTTTTTTAAATATTTATGCATTCTAGGCATCTTCTACAGAATAGTCACCTGCAAATTTTGGAATGTAATGAAGCAAAGTAAAACTCCGATTGGAAATTGGTGAGTAAGGTTAGAAGTAGAGTTGTTTATGATGTTATACATGTCTATGGGATTTTTTTGCACTCTTTTGTACCTCTTTGTGTGCTTCGACCACCCTTTTTTATTAATATAATATCTTTTAGTTTTTAAAAATAAATAAATTCTGGAAGGTCTCATGATTTAATCTAGAAAAGACCTTTATACACTAATCAATCTAAATCCAATTACTATATAATTTTATTTATTTTTATCTCACAAACAAAAATAAAATAAAATCTCACATATTAATATTTGTTAAACCGTGATATTAAATTAAATTATTATAATTATTATAAAACATATTTTAAATATTTACTTCTTCACCCATAACTCCTAACCTCTTAATTATCCAAACTTATGAAAACTTTCTCTTAAATGCTAAATCACAATCTTAAATTAAATTATTACAATTATTATAAAACATATTTTAAATATTTACTTCTTCAACCACCAACTCCTAACTTCTTAATGGTCCAAACCTGTGAGAACTTAGGCGTCCCCCTCTTTAGAGGTTTAAGAATATTTTGAAATCACTATAAACAAGTTCCTTTAAAATCCTCAAAGTTCATATTTTTCAAATGGTTACTTTTATTCAACTTTTTCTACTATTCAAAACCTTTAAAATCTTCAAAGGTTCCTATTTTTCAAATGGTTACTTTTATTCAACTTTTTGCTACTACTCAAAATCAAATCCTTCATAATTCACTCAAACTCCTCTCATTTGTTGTAGCTATTTCATGACTCACAAAGTATATGAATGACTAAGGTAAAATTAGTGATGATTTATATGATTTTACACTATATTAGTTGTAAGGTTTTTGGTTTTGAGTGCATATCTAAGATTTATCCTTAGAACATTTTATTTGGCTTTTTTACTAAGAGGTATTGATGTCATAACTTAGCACATTATCTCAATCAATTTGAATGTGTTGTTTTAAGGAGAAGTTCATTGTGGGGTATCTAATTTTAAGTAATTGAAATTTTAATTCAGTTGAGGCCCACTAGGTTATCAACTACTAATGTGGCTATTGGTTGAGCCATCCTTCAACAATTTATTTGAAGGAAGAGGGGAAGATCTAATAAGGTTTTCCTTGGAAAAAATTGACATCAATAACTTAAGTTTTTCAAATTTTTCTCCATTTCTTCTTGAAAATTTCTCCATTATTACTTATTTTTCCTTTTTATTATATGATGAAATGACTTTGCATAGGTTCATAATAACATGGTATATTTTTAAGGCATATGGATCTTGCGTATCATAAATTAATTCTTAAAAGTAAAGCAAAAAAATCAAAGGAGATAGGGGAAACTAATAAGATAATGCTTACTCTTGCACTTGTTATAATTGGTCTAGTTGAACATTTGCCACATGTGCCTTATAGATGACACACAAAATCACTCTAGGATGAGTTATTATTATTTTGATTAAGCATTTACCAAATGTGCCTTGCATGTGACACCCTAATGTTGTGATATCTTTTAAGGACATACAAATGATGTCTCACATAAATGAATTCTTCAAGTAGAGCAAGGGATGCATGGGAAAAATAAGACACTGCTTATACTTGGGTGGGTTATTAGTTTTTTGGTTAAGAATTTGCTTCATGTGTCTTGTGAGGGACACTCTAAATCCACGAGTTTTTCAATTTTTTCTCCATTTCTTCTTGAAACTATCTTTATAACTTGTTACTCCTTTTTATTTTCACTGTATAATGAAATGGCTTGTTGTAAACTACATAATTTTGTTTAGATATATTATATAAGCATATGGATGTTGTCTCACATAAATTAATTTTTCTAGTAGAGCTTGAGAAGCATGTGAACTCAAGAAAACACTAGTTACTCTTGGATGGGTTATTATTGAATTGGTCAAGCATTTGCCACATGTGCCTAGGACATGACACCCAACTCCATTGTCATGAAAAAACTCTTAATACTCTTAATCATGTTGCAGACTTACTATTTATTTAATTTTGTTATAAGTTCCATGCTACATGTTATTATTTAGTCTTGTTAAAGGTTCATGCTACACATGTACTATTATTAGTCCGTGCCTCGTGAGGGACTATAACATTAGGTATGAAGTCAAAATAGGTTGAGTTCTTATTGGTTGGCTAGTTTCTTTAGACACTTTTCAAAATTTCGTATATAATTGTTTTAAACCCTTTAAACCATTTCCAAAGTTTCCTGTATAATTATATTTAACTTATTTTTTTCAAAATCGATCTATGTAAAGGAAAATATCTAACTAAATGACGATTCCAAAATTACTTTCATGTCAATTTCACTCAGTACCGTTAACTTCCCAATTTTACTAATGTAGAGGTTTATTCTAAAACATTCAGCCTACAAGTATGTCCCAAATCAAGATTTTAATCAATTAAATTTATTCTTGTGCATGCCAGGCATGCATCATCATTCCTATTATCCATATTTTAACTATTTTAATATCTCATTCTCATCTTATTACAAATTTTTTATGCTGAGACACATGTCAACATGCATGAAGAGCATACTTTTTATGCTGAGACACATGTCAACATGCATGAAGAGCACACTTTCATGCAGTATATTACATGCAATTCATAAGTTCTATTCTACTAAGTTGTGATGATGTTTGGGGAAGTGATTATAAATACAATGATGAAAGTCGAAGGAAACATAAAAAAACAAAAAAAACAAAAAATTACAAAATATTACATTAAAAAGCCAAAGAAACTAGGGAGTACATGTCTAAATTCATATTTTTAAGATAAAAGACACAATATTGTATAATTTTTCATGAACCTTAAAATTTCACATTCCATATTATATGTGATCTCATATTTTTAAAAGGATACATGGGATTTCCAAATCTATGTCTAAATTTTAGATTTAAAAAAAAATAAAAATACAATATAATATTGTATTACAATCGTTGACTTTAACAACCATAAAGGTTAAATACATTGACTCTTCATAGATTTAAAAAAAAACAAAAAGATACAATATTGTATTACAATCGTTGACTTTAACCATCATTAAGGTTAAATACATTGACTCTTTGTATGGGTTGGTTGTAATAAATATGTAATTCCAAATTACATGGAAATTTAAATCAAATATTGTAGTTTAAATTTTTAAAAGGACTTTGAAATCAAGTATTATTTATAAATCTAAAATTTTGTATTATATCTATAAATTTAACATTTTTAAAAAGATATAATATTTTATTGGGAAAAAATATTGAAAATTAGGATAAATAGAAAGAATGGGCCATCCAACTACTACAACAGAATCATGAATGAAGAACTTTCCCTTTTTTTCGGCCTGACATTTTGGTCTTAAAATGATTGCTCTTCTCCATATTCAAAATTGGGATAAATATAAATGTTCAAAATTAGGATAAATATAAATGAAAAGGTTCACAAGTATAAAAAATATTAACAAGAGAAAGTAACAACATTTCTACTTTTACTCATTTGTTCTCCAACATGGATTGGGTCTGCCACAAGTTATGATGGTACATTGCATTGTTCAATGACTTGCACACTCTCAAGTCCTCTCAAATAAAAGAATTTCATGAGTTCCAATATCTATAACTTCGATGCAAATTGTCAGTCTTTTTTTTCTCGAACCCATTCACAACCCAATGAATCAAGTTTCAAATAAGGTAGGGACTTGCTGTCTTGCAACTTCTCTTGTTTAATAATTGCTCGAATGTTTTTTAAGAATTTGGAAAATAATTTAGAGGATTTACTTTTCAATATAGTCTTATAAAAGCTATTATATTCCTTCGTCACTTCAATGATTTAGAGGATTTACTTTTCAATATAGTCTTATTCAATGATTTAGAGGATTTACTTTTCAATATAGTCTTATAAAAGCTATTATATTCCTTAGTCACTTCAAGAGCAATTGTGAGTTATAGTTGAGTGAATGTGTATGGTCAACCAAGTCATTTGTGGTTTT
This sequence comes from Picea engelmannii, assembly GCA_009831015.1. NCBI lineage: Eukaryota > Viridiplantae > Streptophyta > Pinopsida > Pinales > Pinaceae > Picea > Picea engelmannii. The sequence goes on along the minus strand of ML776756.1, from coordinate 699,023 downwards.
ATCCATTTATTCTTTTAACTCAATCTATGAAATAAAAGTTACATAAAGAAAAACATATTCATATATAAGATGGAAATGTGGGGTATTGATCCCCATGCCTCTAGCAAGCTAAGTGATCAGTCTATCATATGTGTTATGTCCCCATGTGAGAGAATGCCTAGTTTATTTCTTTGACATCTTGGGATATTGTTATCAAGAGTGGAGTGGAATGTAAACATAATAGTGATTGTAAGATGTAATCAACATATTTATTGATGGTCAAGCACATGAAAATTTATGATGATTTTTGAGGGGGCTCTTGGTTAGGTATTTTGTGATTGTTGAATTGATTATTATTGATTGGATGATTGATTATTTGTGCTTGAGGTTGGATGGGGGTTGATATAAGAGAGGGTGCTCAATAGCCCAAGGGAAGCATGATACTCAAATCTCATTTTTGACATTTGATCTATCTTGGGCAAAGTGTGTATCCACCTTCCCAATGTTCATGAGTGTCACTTGTGAGTTTGCGATTTAAGCTCAGAACTAACATAGGGGAAAACTTAAATCTCAATTGAGCATTTGGTTAGGAGGTTTTTCACTAATCCATCTTCATTCCCAGGGAAGAATTGTTGTGAATCATTGGTTGGTGAGGTTTTCATTAAGGTGAAGGAAACACACTATTTATTCTATTTTCACTTCTTATATTTTGGTTTAAGTTTATAAAATTATGTTACACATCAAATTTATAATTACTTAAACAATATTTGATTACTTAAACAATATTTTTTAATTATTGATAACAAAAAATATCCCTACATATTAAAGCAACCTTAGCTAGCATCCCTAACACTTACCATTAGTTGGATTGTTGCAATATTATGCAAAATCATCACATATAAAAAGTACATAGAAGAATACCTAAAACATATCATAGACAACAAGCACACATTTAGATAATAGGGAATTGAAATCTCTAATATTCTCAATCTAGTCTAACATCCACTCGTGAAATTCCTTTTATTCGATGGAACCCTCATATTCCTATATTTATTAAATTGAAATGTGATGTGATCTTATGAAGAAATATAACTATAGTAGTTATTAAAGGGATCATTCATAATCAAACATGTGTTCCAATGGGATATTTTGCTTGCAATATTGGAGAGCACACCTAAAATTATGCAAAGATTATGGCTCTTAAAACACACACTGCCCTAATCAAAGTTCTCAATATTTGGTCTTTAATAATTGGAGAGAAAGCAATTAAAACATTGAAGAGGGTCAAAATAAGGATTGATGAGAATTTATCATCCTCGTATTGATGCTTAATCCACCCTCTATGAAGGTTTCTCAACTAGTGACTTTGTTAAAAAAAACTCGATTATAATATATTTCTAGAATTGGGATTAGAGTAACACATGTATGAAAAAGAATATACACATGTTTGAAGCATAAATAACCTAATATCTTCTTAACTCAACATCTATCTCTCACATAAATTATTCATTCATTTACAAACCATATTGTAAGTCACCAAAGCTCAAGAAGACAATTTTGATATAGTTTTAGAAATATGTCCACAAATATTTTAGACAAGATCTAAAGTGGCTCTTAAACCAATCCATAACCTTTGACAATATAACCATATAAGTTGTTTGATATCATTTAATTATAACCAAAAGCTTATAAGTTGTTTGATATCATTTAATTATAACCAAAAGCTTGAGTAATTAAGTACGCGTAAATCAAAACATTGATGCGGGCGATTTTAATTATTGGTAAGTGGAAATGTGTATGTATTAAAGGTGGAAAAAATAATTTAAATATAAATAAATAAATGTATAATAAAATATTTTGAATAGTAAATTATATATTTGGAAAATTTTAAAGATCCATATTTATTTTAAAATAACTTTTTTTAATGAATGTGATGAAATTTTAAAATGTTAATTATAAAATATTTAATTATATTTTTATAAAAATATTTAAAATTTTAGAAATTTTATATAATAAATTTTAAAGTAAAATAAATTTATTTTATAAAACTTGGATAAATTATTTTAGAAAAAAAAAAATTAACATATTGAAAAAAAAAAATTTAATATATAAACAAAATTTAGTTCTTAAGTCAACATTTTAGTCTATTCTTGATAGATAGGTCTAAATAATGAGAACACAAGTTGTTTCGATGGAGCTAAAATACAATAGAATTTTTTGGAAATTTGAAATTGTCTATTTAGGATTTTTGATAGATAGGTCTAAATAATGAGAACACAAGTTGCTTCGATGGAGCTAAAATACAATAGAATTTTTTGGAAATTTGAAATTGTCTATTTAGGAATTACAGAGGGCATAATCCTAATCCAATAAGGGTTTTGAAGGTGCCTAAATTTCCATATACCTACAAAATGTGCAAATTCCTTAGTTTTCATGTTCAATTTTAGTAAAAGTTAATAGTGAATTCTGACCTTGATGAATAAAAAAGAGCCAAAACGTTGGGTTGGGTCGTTAAATCCGAGAGATTTTTGTTTACGTTGAAATTGTTTATTTTGGAGTTATACATGACATATTGCTATGTGACAAGGATTTTCAAGGCTGGTGAATCTCCCTTTGCAAATTCCATTCACTCAAAATTAGTGAAATTTAATCGTTGGATTTTAAAATGGACAAATTGAAAAAGAGTCTGATTTCAACATGGATGAATAAAAAAAGTTAAAATATTGGCTTTTCCAGCCAAAACATTTTTTTGGGTTGAAATTGTTTATTTCATAGACATGGATGACATAATTTGAATTCCAAAAGGATTTTCAAGTCCATTCACCCAATATCAACAAAATATGTAAATTCCATAGTTTTTATAGTCAAATTTTGTAACATTTAATCGTTATGGTTTAACATGGATGACTAAAAAAGGGTTGGATTCTGACATGGATGAATAAAAAAGTGCCAAATCATTGGGCTGTCAAATTTAATGGAAATTATTTTTTTGGTTGAAATTGTGTATTTTGGAAACCTGGATGAATAAAAAAGTACTTAATCATTGGCCTGCCAAATTTAATGGATTTTTTTTTTTTTTTTTTGTGTATTTTGGAGATATTGACAGCGTAATGCAACTCTCTGTTAAGGATTTTAAGGCTTCAAAGTTGCCTTTCATTAAAAAAATATGCCAATTCTAATTTCATGTTTAAATTTAGTAAATTTCAATCATCAAATTCCAAAATATATGAACAAAAGAAGGCTTAAATTCCAACATGGACGAGTTGTGAAAGAGGTAAAACATTGGCATGTTCACTTTTTTGGGTTGATATTGTCTATTTCAAAGAGATGGATGGCATAATCCAATTCTGAGAGGGTTTTCAATGCTCCTAAATCGCCACGGGACCAAAACAATATGCAAAATTCCACAATTTTCATGCTCAAATTTAGTAAAATTTAATTTGTATATTTTAACATAAACAAATCAAATAAATTTTTTCTGAAATCTAATATGAATAATTGAAAAAGAGTCAAAAGTTTGTCTCGATAAAGATGAAGATGTAGAGTATTGATCTCCTACCTCTCTCATTAGTTGTGTCACATACCCACTACGACATAATAAATTTTTCGTTCTTCCTTAAGGGATAGAATCCCCGAATTCCTACGGGGGCCTAGCACAGGCTAGCTCTTCCCTTATCCACCTCCATGTGATCGGTGGTTATGACCACAGGCCAAGCCAAGAGGCGCCTTTCGCATTTCACGACTCAGGGATGCAAGAGAGTCAAGTCTTTCGACTCTTCAAACCCTGAAATGTCGAACCCCGAAAGGGCTGGCGAGTGACAAGCTCCCCGCTTGGGTCTTGTCCACGTGACCATGTTTCGTGACCACGCGCTTAATCGACAAGGCACTTACCGACTTTTCACGATTCAGGGAATCACGATGCAATGTCTCTTCCTCTCCCTTTCAAATCCCCGAAACTCCGAAATCTCTGAAGTTCCCTTCCAAAGGGAGATCAATGACTGTAAGCCTCCCCTGATCTGACGGTTTGGATCTTTTCGAGATTTCATGGATCAAGAGTCCTGACTCTCTTACTCTTTATAACCCCGGTAGCCGAAATACCGAAATATCTCTGTTGAGAGATCAACGGTCCATGTCCCTCTTGAACCAACGGCTACGATCCAACTGGATCGACAACCCACAGCCTTTTGGGGTTTCGAAATTCACGATTTCGCGATTCTGTTATAAACAATACTTATCCACGATTTCATACACCCACTCTAACAATACGTCGCGTTTCGCGACTTTGGGAGTTTCAATACAAAGTGCCCTGGTTCCTTGTCCTCGGAACTTCCAAAATCCCGAACCCCGGTATGCCGAAACCTGTTGTTGTTTCGTGACCCGACACTACTCCATAAAACGCTTTCGGGATTTTGCGTTTTAGGACTTCGCGAATCCTGTTGCTCCAATTCCTTGTCCTCTCGTACTCCCGGTATCTGAAGTACCGAAGTGCCGAATCCCGAAATTCCGGTCCTCCTTCTCCTGAGCGAGGTCAACTGCTCAAAGCCTCTCCTGATCCAACGGCTTAGATCCTTTCGGGGTTTTATGAGTCAAGAGTTCAGAACTCTTACCTCTCGTTTTCCCGGTAACCGAATTACCGAAATCTCCTTTCGGGGATTTCCCCGAAACCTCAACTGCGTGCACCTTTCAGGACTTCGGGATTTGTGATTTCGCGAATCCGCCGTGACCAAACTCTTGGTCCTTCAACCTCCTGGTATCCGAAACCCCAATGGGTTCGGATCTCTGCCACGTGTTCTCTGAAATGGATGGTCCCAATGCTTTTGTTGTTTCACGTACCCGGAGTTTGAAACTCTCAGTACCAAGACCACAACCTCCTCTACGTCCCGAACTCCGAATAGTTGAAATACCGAAATCCGGTGGCTCCTCTCCTGTATCGAGATTTCGCGAACCGGGAGTTCGCGATGCAGGGAATCCACGATTCTAGTCCTTCAATCTTCCGGTATCCAAAGCCCCGATGGGTTCTGACCTCTACCACGTGTCCTCTTAAATGGACGGTCCTGATCTTTTCGGGACTTTGATGAGTCCTCACCTTTGCGTATGCGAGGGTTAAACCTCGTGCAACTTCTCCTAGATCCGATGGCTATCCGCTATCCACACGAGATCTGACGGTAGCTATAGCTCCTCCCTGAGTTCACACTTTCTTCCCGATTTCGGAAGATTTCGACGCTTCAAAGGTCTCAGATTTCGATCTTCTACTGCAAGTCGACTATTGGGTCTCACCAACACTTTACGAAAAGTGTTGTCCTTCCTGAGATTTCTCAGCTATGAAGAAATTAAGAGCTTTGCACTCTTTCTCCTAGGCTTGACTCTTAGAAGAGTCTTCCGCGCACCCCTTGTGCACATTCGTCAAGTCTAGGACTTGGGTGAGTCTCGATCTCTACTTGCCTCATAGGGATCCTGTGCATAACTACACTACCTCTCCTGAGCTTAACAGAATTCGTCCTCCAAGGGACTCTAAACAACTAGGAAGGTTGGCATGTGTACATGAGACTATGCCTAAGGTCGATGAACTGACAGGGCGTGGCTCTAACTCAAGTCGCCACATGACACAAGCATTTACGAGTACCTATCATGTCCTATCCATATAATCTCTTTACTGGCTTAATTATACAACCAAGCAGTAAGGAAAGAGACACAGTATATCCATTCATAAATCAAGCACAATTCCTAAAACATACATAGTATAACCAAATTCATGCCCAGTTACAACGAAATTACATAGAGTAAGAAATCACTTATCTATTACAGGTTTCCGCCAACCAATTGACTGTGGGTGTTCGTCCTTCCACCTGACCATAGGCTCAGAGGCATTCAATATTATCACTCTGGCCACCCCCGTGCCAAGCCATGATATCACTAGGGAACTCTCACTCTTCTCAAGGGTTATCTCTCTGTTTCAGTTTTTGTTCGGGTCCTGTTTTCTGCAACTCGGAGCTTTCTCACTCGTTTGTGGCCTCAATGAGGTTTCTCAGATGCTCCTCAGCATCAATCTTGCGGCCTTCTATTCGTGATTCGCTAGAGAGCTTCACGCCTCTCCCTTGCGAGCTCCCGTTCTTGTCTCCTGTCCTCCTTCCTCCTTTCCTTTGTGTCCCTCTTACCTTGGACGGTTTCGCCGACCTATCCTGTTCCTTCTGTCAGAAGGAAACTCAGGTCTGCAGGTCCCTGCAGTACTTCGGGCTGACAACCCATGTTTCCATTCATGGGGGTGGTTGGTGATTTAACCACCATCCTTTCTTTATTGACTGCTTTCCTTTCCTTGGGATTCGAAGGAGGTTTGTCATCCTTATCATGAAGATTTGGGGTTATTTGATATATGAACCCTCTTGTATGGTTTTCACATTCTTCCTCTAGTGATATCATGGCCAGTACTTTCAAGGCTTCACCCCCACAGTCAGTTATTGGCAACTCAATAAATCATATAATTACATTTTCATCATGCCTTAGCATGGTAATTCCTATATCAGGATAAATTACAAATTTGGGGGAAACAGGGTGTTACAAGTTGGCTCCTATAAAGATAGATGTGGTATAGATTCTTGTTTCTTTTTTATAGGAGATGCATGGTATCGATTCTCATACTTCTTTTATTCATCGATTTTTATATAGATGGATATGTCAGGTATTGATCCATGTACCAAAAATGTACTTTGTAAAATTTGTAGAATATAATAATAATAATAATCTATTTTTAAGGTCACTGCCAAATCATACACCAAATTCGTGTATGAGACCCCTTTGTTTGTGGGACAAGGGACCCCCTCCGCCCAACGATTTGACTAGTAAAGTCTATGGAGGCATACATACCCTATCCCCCTCTGGATTTGAACTTGTAACCTCTTAGGAGGAAACACATGTTCTTAATAAAATATGATAAAGTATCAAGATCTTTTTTTAAAGTAAAATGGTAAATGATATGTATGTGTTGAAATAACATTTAGTTTGTCAAACAAATTGAATTCATTGATGAGGAGTGAGGATTGTTTTTTACTAATATGTAAAATTCAATCCATGGGATGTTTTCTTGGAGTAATAGAATCACTTTGAAATAGTGTTTGAACATGCATGGGATGCTCATAATACACTATGAGGTGCCTAGATGGATTCTACAACATGCATGCATGTGCATTGAAGCATCGATAAATTGAATAGTGGATGAGTTAATTCTTGAGGTTGAAAAAAACCCAAAAAAACCTCCTTTGATTGCATGTGTATAAATGGAATTGGAAAGATATTAAAAAAACTTATAGCCATGTAAACATTTTTTTAAGGAGAGAACAAAGTTGCAGAGGTTAGAGAATGTAGAAGAGACTCTACAAGTAAATCTTTATATGGATGAAATTGAAAGATATCAAAATAATTTTAAATATAAATTTCTTGGCGTTTAAAAGATTCTGAGTTAAGATAGATTTACCTGCGTATTAATGTTCGATATTCTTTTTTAATTTATTATTTTTTACATTACGTTTTTTAAATATATTTTGATTTACAAGTATGGATGTTGAACATCTCATCCATGTTGGGTTGTTATTTAAAAAAAAATATTATATTGGATTGACTTATATCACATGCCATGTCAATTTTATTTAGGAACATACTCTACACATCTCCCTCATTCTTCATTGTACTAAGAATCTAGCTTCTAACATTGAAAATATTGCATGTGATAACCAAATATATGAACTCATTTTAAGAATATAGTTATAATTTGGATAGGACAACCCTATTTTGGAAAGAAAACTTGAAGGTTAATTAAACCTCATCCTACACAAGGTAATATCTATACAAATCGAATGCAATCCTCAACTTTATATATGTCTTCTATTTGAGATCCAAGTTGAAGCAAAAAACACAATTATTTTCTAAATAAACATCAATAGTTATTTTCTATATAAGCATCAATAATAGGGTGTTCCCTCAATTGTGTGTGTCTTTACAAACCTATCATAAACAACCGTGTTACATGATACAAGACCAATTACGAAAAATAAAACTAATAAGACCAATCTCGTATTATCAAAGTCATGGTTTCAAGCTTCTTACTCGATGAACAAAAAGCTCCTTAAATATTAAAAGTGTTAACAAAAAAGAGAACATTGATCCAATCCATTGAATATTACTATTAGAACCAAGAAAATAGAATGTGATGAAAATGATGAATATTTCTCTTACAACTAAACCCTCTCCATAAATCCCTTGTATGCATTAGATATCCAAGAAAGAGAGACAACATTCACATACTCTTAAGGATACATCATTGGTTGTAATAAGAACTCACATTGATTTTGACTAGAGAAAATAGTGTGTATAACTATGTGGTGTTATTTATTTTTACCCGTCATTTTATATCCTCTCGTAATCAATGGTCACTCACATCAAACACTAATGACTACATGGAATTATAAACTAGCATACAACTTGAGTGGGCCTAATGGTTAAGAACATGTGTTTCATCATAAGAGGCCATGAGTTCAAATCCAAATGGGGGTATGGTATGTACACCTCTGTAGACTTTAGCAGTCAAATCACTCTGCAGAGGGGTCCTTTGTCCCACAAACAAGTGGATTTTTGATCCAGGTGGATATTGGTGGCCACCCACCTATTCCAACTGGCTCCTGTTGTCAGTTTTTAGTTTAATATGTTCTTCTGTACTTCTTTGTAATTGTGGGTTCTACACTTATGGGGTTGTCTGAAGCCCTACACATATTCCATATGGATATTGGTGGCCTCTCACCTAATCCAACTGACTTATTTTGTATGTTTTCATGTCAACACATCTTGTTGTATTTCCAAGGCCGTTTTGGAGCCCTAAACATTGTTTTTTTTAATTTCCATAGTCAAATTGTAGATGGACTCAAAGTTTGATGGTGTAATGTGTAGTTCTCTATAATACCTTTCCAACGGGCTATCACGCACCTAAAACGGAGGTCGTATGCAAAAGTTATGACCCTGGGAAGTTGAGGTACCAACTTACCCATAGGGGCCCACATGACTTTTGGCGTTTCACCTCCTAGGGTTAGGTTTTTGGATGTCCAGGGTTTTCGAATTAATGAGTAATATCAAAAAGGCCTCTGGAGCCACATTGCAATCATTCTTCTCAGACATATGTGCATAAAATCCACATCTCTTCTCAAAGATAACTACCACCATTCGAGCAAGTGTTTCAGTTCTGCAGTTTTACAGTTTCAACCCATTTAATTTATTCAATAGAATATATTGTTCATTGGATATCTGTGTTGTTTTTCATATCTCTGTGCTTATTGTATTCAATCTGTTAATCAATTCGTTCCACTCCTAAATCTGGATCAGTCTCTTACACCAATTTGGTGTCTGGCTTGGCCATGACCTTAAAATTGGATTATTATATGAGGGTGGGGGTGGGGGGAGATAATACATAAAACATATTAGGTGGGGGTGGGGGGAGATAATAAGAAAACATTATTAGGTGGGGGTGGGGGGAGATAATTTGTTTGCATATTATCTCCGCCCACCCCCACCTAATATGTTTTGCATATTATCTCCCTGCACCCCCACTCTCATATATGAGAGTGGGGAGGTTAATATGCAAACCATATTAAGTTGGGGAAAGGGAACACCTAAGTGAACGTACATGGTTGCATTTCTCCAAGACAAAAGGTGTATTTTTTTATGGTCCATAAATAACCAATAGAGGAATTCAATAGGTTCCATGAATAGGAGGAATTGAGGGTGAGCATTTCATCGTGAGACATTTTCATGGGTTGTTCGTACAACTTAGTGAAAGGCTAGAAACAATTGGGTTGGATGAGATCAATAGGTCACAATGCACAAAAATAAAAGAAGACACTACTCACACATAGATATGATTTGATTGACACTCATTGATATATCCCACCATTTAAGTGGCCTTTTGTATTGGAAAAGTTACTCTGTTATACTTTAATATGATTCCTTTCAACTTGACAAATTACATGAATTTTCTTTAATATGATTTTGAATCCATTTCTCCGGAGATTTTCTTCCCCTTTCGCTTTAGTAATCATTTTACATTTTATTATCAAAAAGTGTTATCTGTCGAGTGGGATACTGATGGCCACCCACATGTTCCACTAATTCAGAATGGTTCCACATCTTGGCAGTTTTTCTACAGTTTTTTGGGTCCCAAACTTCCGGGGTCGTTTTGAGTCCCCAAACGACATTTTTTTGGCGCAATAGCGCATCACTTGTGGCCAAAGGAAAATATTGGGACATTCATAATGTGTACTTCTCGGATAGACCTTTCTGATGGGATACTGAGTGCCCCAAATGAAGATTGATGCAAAATTTCTTCCCCTCAGAAGTTGACGTATCAACTAACCACACCGGGGCCCACAAACCTTTTGGAATTTCATCTTTTGGGGTTAGGGTTTTGGATGTTTAGCGTTTTCCCATTGATGATTTATGTTAAAAGGCATTTTTGGCCTCTTTGTAATCAACTTCTTGTGAATGAGTGTAGCCAATGCATCTCTCTCTTTAGGTATAATCTACCACCATTTCAACTAGTTTGTGTTCTTTGCAATTTAGAGTATTTTGTGTACGAGTCATTAATAGAATCTCAATTTAACCGTATTACTATGTTTCTTGCAATATCTCTATGTGTTTCCTTGTTATATCTTTTTCTTCATTTCGTTCTCAATATAATCTAGATCAGTGGTATTGGAGCAATTTGCTCCTGGTCATTTCTTAGTGCATGACCCCGATGAGGTCAAGGTATAGAGAGCTGGGTATTGAGCTAGTTTCTCATGAGGAAAACTTCTCTTGCCAACCCAAGTGACCTCCCATGGAGGAATAAAGGAGAGATGATAGAGAAGGATATCCTATCAAACTTTTTCTCGAGGAATCCCTCACACGAAAAAGGAACGATATGATGGACAATTTCGCCCAGCTCCTTCAACAATTGCCAACAACAATAGAGACACCTTCAGCTGGCAGTCACTTCAGACGTGCGATGCCCTTCAAGGTATGCATTAAATTTAATATTTATTTATTTTAAGGCCATATAGATGCCAATATTTTGGAAAAATGGTTAAGTTTTCTAAAGGGTTATTTCTCTGTCCAAATTTTTTCCAACAATGAAAAAATCACCTTCGCGCTCCTTAAATCCATTCCCCATGTCAGATATTGGTGGGAAACTTACTGTGAGCAACATGTTGGAGATGATTTTGTAATTTTTGGGCTAGGATCCACTTCGATAGATTTTGTTGATGCCCTCAAGGACCAATACTACCCTATTGGAAACTACGATGACCAGTACATGAGATGGACAACTCTGCATCAGGAGAGAGACCAGATAGTGCCAGAGTACACCAACATTTTCCATACCTTGCACACAAATATGGGTATTAAATACTCTGAGCGACACTTGGTTTTGAAGTACTACAATGGCCTACATAGGTACATCCAAACATATATGGAGTTCCTTGAAATATGTTCATTGGGATCCACTTACTGATATGCTATCAAGATCGAGCAAAAGTTCAAGAAAAAATAAGCGGGATTTCAGTTCTGTAAACCCATCACAATAGAAGCATAGTAAAGGTGGTCGAACTCCCCCAAAAAAGAAAAAATCAAGGATGACCAACCCCAGGAAAACCATCCCAAGCCACGAGCAAAGAAAGGAATAGGAAGTCAAAGTTGGACATTGGAAAGTGGTGCGATTTCCACAAAATCCCTTGGCACAACACTGATGAATGTTGCTCCAAAAAATCATTGTTGGATGAGATGAAAGCCTCAGAGTCAGATGTTGGATCAGACTCTGATTCAGAACTATAGAAGGGAAAATGGATCATTGATGCAGAACCCGATGTCACCATCGCTACCACAAAGGTCCATCCATAGGAACTGGAGGAACCTAAAGAAGGGGAGCGCCTCTTCCACTCATAGATGTCGAAGAAGGGGACCCCACTCCATTTCATTATTTATAGAAGTAGCTAAAATAACCTAATCTATGTAGAGGTCATCAAGAGGTTGAACCTAACAACGACTCCACACCCTCAATCATACACCATCGGTTGGCTTAGCCAGGGACGAGACATTTGTGTCAGCCAAAAATGTTTCTTTCTCTACGACATCGATCCCTTCAAAGATGAGGTAATGTGTGGTTTTTCCCCACTTGAAGTTTGTAATGTTCTTTTAGGACAACCATATATGTGGAAGAGTCATGTTGTTTACGAATCTAGGCCCCTTGTTCGACAACACAGGTATTCCAACAGAGGACGAACACCTTCAGTAACCACTCACATAACCAGATCAAAGATCAACACACCAATGTTTTCACATGGTAAAACCCCTACGGGGAAACATCCACGGCCCCAACCAATGTGACCACTTGGAGCAGTTTATTAATGCAAAGAAAAAGATTACAGAGAGATTTTACAAGAGAGTTTCCCACAATCGATCATCGGCAAATGACCTTCCATGCTCTTTAAATAGAGATCATGGACCAATCGGGTGTTAAGCCACAGATCAATGGACGTTAAGATCGAGGAGAGTATGAACCGTCAGATCACTCTATGCTGGGAACATATCGTGACCGTCGGATTTCCTAACTACAAATGCATACTAATGCATACTAAAGAAACACACTTTTACCTAATGACATATTAGACCAAGTAGATCTTAACTAACTCCTAAGTGTCTAAATATCCTAACATCCCCCC
>ML776756.1:660181-680935 GCA_009831015.1 Picea engelmannii | reverse complement strand
TCGGATCACTCTATGTCGGGAACATATCGTGACCGTCGGATTTCCTAACTACAAATGCATACTAATGCATACTAAAGAAACACACTTTTACCTACCGACATATTAGACCAAGTAGATCTTAACTAACTCCTAAGTGTCTAAATATCCTAACACCCCTTAGTGTCATTATTACTTTGGGAGGTCGACTCTACAGGGTACCAGAGGCAATCCCAACTATTGCAATCTCTTTGATCATCATGAAGCAATGTAGAAAGGTGGTCTCTCAAACCAGGATAATTTCCTCTTTATGGTCTGGTCAAAATGTGAATGGAAGATCAATGCAACCACCAAAACCTCTACACGATGTCTCTCTACACAGTATAAGCAAGTGGACAAGATAATAGAAGAACACAAAGACATATTTGTGTCACCTACTGGGGTTCCTTTGCACTATCAGGTAAATCACTCAATTGATTTGACACCTGGTGCTCCTCTACCTACTGTATATAGGTTCTCTATTATGGAGAATGAAGAAATCAAATGCTAGATCTAAGAGATAATTCTAAAGGGCCATATTAGGCCAAGCTCCTCACCTTGCATGAGCCCAATTGTTATGGTATAGAAGAAGGATGGGACACAATGAATTTGTATTGATTACAGATCCCTAAACAATATCACAATCAAGAACCGATACCCAATCCCCTTGATTGATGATCTTGTAGATCAACTCAAGGGTGCATAATTTTTCAATAATATTGATATGAAGTTAGGCTACCACTAGGTGTCGATTGAGAAAACTGATGTATGGAAGACAACCTTCAAGTCTAAATAATGCCTCTTTGATTGGTTGGTCATGCCTTTCGACTTGACTAATTCCCCATCCACATTCATGCGAATGATGGATGATATATTGTGCCCATTCACAATTTCCTTTGTGGTTGTATATCTGGATGAAAACCTCATATTTAGAAAAACATGGGAGGAACATTTGAAGCAAATTCAATAGGTCTTGGGAACCCCGTGACAACACAATTTACACGCCAATTTGCATAAGTGTTTCTTTGGCATGCAAATAATTCAATATTTGGGATACATTGTGGATGAGCAGGGTGTGCATGTGGATCCAACCAAGATCCAAGTCATTCGTGATTGGCTGACCCTGAAGTCACTAACCGAGCCCGACAACTTCTTGATCCTCACCAACTTCTACCGTAGGCTTGTGTTGGGTTTCTCTCGTATCACTTGGGCCCTAAATTAGGTAACCAAGGGTGGATCCATGGCCAAGTTTGTTTGGGATACATCACAATAGAAATAATTCGAGGATTTGAAATACCACCTATGCTCAACACCAATCGTTATTCATCCAGACCTGCAACAAGCATTTTAGATTGAGACAAATGCTTCAGATTATGCTATTATGCAATCCTCACTCATCATCAGAATATGGTGGCCTATCATAATGAAACCCTGTCTGATGTTGTTCGTAGATACCCCATCTATGAAAAAGATATTTACTCCATTATGCAAGAATGTCGAAAATGGAAGCATTACATTTTGGGAAAGGAAATTATCATTCACGTTGATCAAAGGCCTCTGCAATGCATGCATACACAAGGAAAGTTACATAATGACTGCCATCAGAAGTGGTCCACTTACTTGCAATAATTCCACTTGACCATCAAGTACAAGAAGGAAATCACCAACCATATTGCAAACTACCTCAGTTGACCCCTGGTTGTGGCGCTAAACAAAGTTCTTAACTCCTATGGGCATGAGACTTTTTGGGTGGCCACATTTATACAACAATGACTATGACTTTGTAACTACACATTAGACATTGAGCGCGGGAAAACTGGTTCCATACTTTCATCTCGAGGATGGAATGTTATTCCATTTGAGCCATATCTGAGTTCCTTCAATCGATCATGCAAATCTTATTTGGGAGGCTCATTACTTTCGGGTGACATGGCACTTTGGCATGGAAAAAATAGTGGCATTAATGCAAAATCATTTTTATTGGCTGAAGCTTTGACACGATGTCATCAAGTATATCAGATCTTTCACTGCTTACAACATTTTCAAACCCCCCATTAAGAAACATGGGCTATACACCCCTCTACCTACTCCTGATAGGCCTTGCGAGTCCATCTCCATGGATTACATGTCCGATCTACCTGCAACCAAGCATGGTAATGACTGTGTCTTTGTGGTTATTGATCGATTCTACAAGATGATAGTTTTGACTCCCTACAAGAAGAGTATCACAATTGAGGCCACTTCTAAGCTCTTATTTGAGGTTCATTTTGGGTTCCCACATACCATTATTTATGATCATGACAATAGGTTCCTGAGTATTTTTTTCTCCAACCTATGGTCAATGTTGGACACCAAGTTGACCAAATTGACTACTTTCCACCGACAAACTGATGGAAAAACAAAGTTAGTCAACATGATGATTTTTCATACCTTGAGGATGTACAATCCCTAACATACACACACATGGGATGGGAGCCTTACTTATGTCCAACATAGCTAAAAAAGATCCCTCCACAACTCTACTGGACACAACCCTTTTTAGGTGTGCTTGGGGTTAGAACCATTGGCCCCCATTGATGTAGCTCTACCCATTGTAGTTGCATAGGAGGAGTCCTCCCATGCTCAGACTGAGGCTAATTGAGAAGCCAAATTTGTCGAACAAATCGATCACATCCAACAACAAGTTCATGATATTTTGCAGAAAGATAACACAAAGTACAAGCAATGCCACGATCAACATCGGGTACTACACAAGTTTCAAGTGGGAGATAAGGTATGGTTGCATTTGCAGAAAGAGTGCCTCAAAGGACCCCATTGGAAGCTATTCCCACTACGATATGGGCCTTACACCATCACCAAGGCTGTGGGTGAGGATTCTTTTGAATTAAGTATTTCCCCTTTCCTTGGCTACCTAATATTTAATGTGGCATTGCTTCAACCATATTTTCCACCTCTCTTGGACACTTCTTACATTATCGAGCACTTGGCCCCTATATAACTCAATCTTGATTGCATTGAACAAGAGGCAGTTGATCAAAACATGGACACCGAGATGAGGGGAAACTGCTAGTAGAAAATCCAACTCTATTGGGTCATCAAAGTAGGGCATCTTCTTAACCATGGAAAGTGGCTCACAATGAGTCAGATTCAACATAAGTTTCCTTATCTGATGGAGGAACTTGACACAATGTGGACCATTGCTTCCTAAGGGGGGAGGACTAATCTAGGTGGATACTAGTGGCCACTTGTCAATTTTCACATGCAACTCTATGTGACTAATTTTCATATTTGAAAATTTCTTCCTAGTGAGCAAACATTAAAATCCTAGCTGCTATCACTGAACAATTTTACACTGAAAATAATTGACTGAAATTATATGAAACAGAAACAACAAGATTAGAGATGAATCATCAAAGCACATGAGACACAAATTTCAATTTTGTAACCTTGTTAACTTCATAAGTTTTGAGGGAAAAACCATCCCTCTCAACCAATACAATATCACCAAATCTGAGGACAACCTTGTTCTCCAATAACCATACAAATAAGAAAAACCAAACCTCAACAAATATCTTGAAAATTTATTCTTCCCACAAATCTACTACAAAACACCCGTACGACCTACTGATGTCACCTGTACTACTTTTGATGTCAACTTGTACGGATCTGCTCCTACCTAGAAAACCTGTACAGATGTACATTTCTGTCTGTTCAACAATCCGCGTACATACATGATTGTTCCCACAGCAACCTGCGTACATACACAATTGTTCCCACTGCAACCCGTGTACATGTACAGAAAACTTGACTTCCTTTTCATGTGCATATTTTCTCACTTTCCACATTTTATCCAAAGACCCTAGGCAAGATCTCGTAGGTGTAGAAGTCTCCTTACCATTGTTTCCATACTTCCTAGCAAAAGTGTTTACTCACTTATGATGGCTCCATGATGCCACACAATGATGAAATATCACAATGAATTCTCTCGTTTATATACAAGTCTAATGAGTGATTTTAGGAGCCCTTCCTGAACTCAACAATTAATTAGAATATTTTTCTCCTCTTTGTAGGTGTGACACCTCATCACAAGCCCACGAATCCCATCAAATTTCCCTTGAGGCCCTGACCTCATTCCGAGGCCGATTTCAATGAAACAAAAGGTTAATATGTTACCAACGAATATTCACGCATGCTTGATACCTTGGATTATTGTGGGAATACCTCCCAAAGATAAAAATAAATCAACACTCCCTCTTAGTGAGGGAGGCATTCTCCACCACTCTTAGCTAGCTTATTTCTGAAGTAGACAAAATTCCCCTTCACTAGGGGTTTGGTGAGAATATCTGAAATCTGTTCGTCTGTGGAAATGTGATGGAGATTTACTACTCCCTTCTGTACTTTGTCTCTGATGAAGTGATATCCGATCTCAATGTGTTTTGACTTGTCTTGAAACACTGGATTCTTTGAGAGCTTGATGCAACTCTTGTTGTCATAGTGAATCACGATGTTTCCAACTCTTGTCCAAATAATCCTGGAAGAATCTTATGAAGACAAATAGATTCAAAACTTTCCAAACTGGCTTCCATATACTCTGCTTCTTATGAGCTAAGTTCCACATAATTTTGTTTCCCGATGTACCAAGAAACACCTGTTGATCTCAAGATGAAACAATAACTAGAAGTGATCTTCCTATCAACTTCACTACTTGCACAAACCGAGTATGAATATCCATGTAGCCTCACCCCATCATTTATGACATATCTTAGACCAAATCCAACCATACCTTGAAGGTACCTAAGAACATGTTTTTTTGCAACCCAATGCTCTTTCCTCGGCTCTACCATGAACTAACTCAAGGTGTTGACAACAAAAAAAATATCTGGTCTGGTGTTAACCAGATACATTAGTGACCCAATAAAATTCATGTACATCATGGGATCCACCAATTCTAAATCTGAAGCCCCCACTATATTCATATTGGTGGTCATAGGTGTGGTCATGGACTTACAATGCATCATCCCAAATATTTTCAGTATCTCAACTGCATACTTTCCCTGTCTAAGAAATATTTCTCTTGGTTGTTGTCACACCTCTAATCCCAAGAAGTAATGCATCAAGCCTATATCCTTCATCTCGAACTCTAAGGCCAATTCCCTTTTGCACCTGGTAATGAGTTTCTCATCCCATGTGAGAAAAAAATCATCAACATATAACATCAATATGAGAGAATCCCTACCAACCTGTAGAAGATACAGGTTGGGTTTGTATCACTCTTGGTGAATCCCAAGCTCTGCAAATACCCATCAATCCTCGAGTACCATGCCCTAGATTCCTTCTTGAGTCCATACAATGCCTTTTTCAACCTACACACATGAGTTTTCCTCCCATGTACCTCAAATCCTTGAGGTTTCTCTATGTATACCTCCTCCTCAATCACACAGTTGAGAAACGTTGTCTTAACATCCATCTAATGGATCTTCCACTTCATAACTGAAGAAAGAGAAAAAACCATCCTGATAGAAGTATACTTGGCCACTGGAGAAAAGGTATCCTCATATTCTACTCTCTCTTTCTAGGAGAACCATCCTGCTACGAACCTTGCCTTATACTTCTCAATAATTCCATCTGCAATATGATTGATATTGTAGATCCACTTGGAAGTCACTACCAACTTCCCTTTCAGTCAAATCTATCCCATACATCATTCTTCATGATGGATTGGTACTCATCCATCATGGCATCCTTCCAAACCTACTGGCATGTTGCTTCTTCAAAACTGGAAGGCTCAGAATCAATGATATTGCTCATAAGAGACACATATGAGTCGAATGTATCTGGAGTTCTTCTTTATCTATGGGTGTCTCTGGGGGATGTATGTCCCTCAATGACCTTCAATGTCTCTCGAAGCCATCTAGGTATTGTGTTTAGAGGATCCACTGGATCCACAAACTCCTCTGACTCCTGCTCATGATTTGAGGTTCCCTCCTCTGTATTGAAAGGGACTATACATTCCTCAAACTTTATAGCTTCCTTCTCCTCACCATATGATGTAATATCAAGAGAAATCCTTGTTGAAATTACTTAGACAACTGAGAGGGGGGGGGGGGGTTTGGTGAATCAATTGTTACTGTGCTTAAATTTTTTTATGCCTGTAAAAATATTTTTACTCTTCTCCAACTGATAATCAAGATTATGAAAGACATAAACAATAGAAATAGTAAACATCAATCACACACATGATAAACACAGATACATATATTCATGAGGAAACCCATAAAGGGAGATGACCTCTTCTTCTTAGAATGATAGGCAGTCTCTTATGTTTTTGTACATCATATATATTTTAGCACCAACTCAAAATGACAAAACAACCTCTTCTTTAACAAGTTGTAACTTGTGGAGAGCACCAACCCTGAAGTTTCTTTAACACCCACTAGAAATAAGCATATTTAATCCTTATGATCTCCAACACCAACTAGATGGAAGCACCTACTTCCACTTATACAAGCACCAACTTGCACACAAAAAAATCATAGTTTTCCCTAGCACCACCCTACCACCCTGTTTTCTAGCCACAACTAGATGGAAGCTAGAACTCCCAATATTCAAGCATGAACTTGAATAACAGAGGACCACAGTCCTTCCTAGCACCACCCTACCACCCTGATTATAAAACTTTTCTTGAATAATATCTTACAACAATATAGATATGTCAATGCTTACCATTTCTTCTCTTTTATGCAATTATGCTATGCTTCTGTTTTGCAATTCTGCTATGCTTCTGTCTGTTCATACTCGGCTCCAATTGCTGTCATTTACCATCTGATATTTCTCTATTCTTCTCATTCTCTTAGGTTCTTGTACATTCTTCTCTTTTCACCATTTCTGCTCTATCCTGCTTTTGTTCTTCGTTTCTGAATTTCTTCTCACTCTGTTCATACTGTAATTTTCATTTCATACGGTTCAACTCATTTTGTAGAGAAAACAACCACATCAACTCTATCATGACATTTTTCTTTTATAATTTCCCTCACGATCCATTACACTACGAATATCCAACCCCCAAGAACAATGATTCAGTTTGTATAACTGAATCGTAACTGATCAAGAAATCACGAGGTGAAACAACAACCCTTCGATTAGATTGTCTATCTAATCTACGTCGTTGGATTATACACGCATAGGCTTGAATCGGGCGCAAAAATACTCTCCACGTGACCATTGTCTGTGACCACACACCAAACAAAAAGGCACTTCGTCTATTCTATTTTGATTCACCCCGACTCTCCCAACTCTCAATCTCTAAAGTAGAGCCTAGCGATGCTGGATCCTTCCCTTAATCTCTGTTGATGTGACCTCTTGCTATGACTTGGGGCCAAGTACTTCAGCCCTTCGCATTTCGCAAACTCTCGAGTTATCTCTCCTCCTTTCTCCAAATTCTGAAATCTCGAACTCCATGTCAGATCAACGGTCCACAATCTTCTGTGATCTAATAGTTCAGATATCCTCTTCGCACTTTGAGACTTCGCGTATCACGATTTCGGAAGTTAGATCGCTTTCTTTCTTATGTTTCCCAATTTTCGAACTCTGCTCTCGTCTGATCGACAACCCACAACATTCCTCTGATCGACGATCCAAATCTCTCCTTCGGGAATTGACGACCCACTACATTCCTTCTCGCTCTTGTCCATTTGCAGTTGACATCAATGACAACATTGATAACACACCAAACAACTTGCTAACGATCTCTGCCAACAATCTCCCCCTTTGACATTGATGGCAACTTTCTGCATTCTGGCAATTCTACAACAATTCTGCAACAATATCTTTCCTTCTCCCCCTTTGACATCGATGACAAAGGAAACACACTCCCCCTGTCATATATGAATGGAAAATCCATAACTATATTCACCAAAAATACAAAAAATATTCAATAAGTACTCCCCCTGACAAGGTGAACAAATCAGTTTAAAGAAGACATGACCCCCAACTTCTAATGAAGATATTCAAATGGTGTCTTTTCTAAAGGTTTAGTAAAGATATTAGCTATCTGTTTTGTGGAAGAAATATAATTCAGCTGGACAACTCTGTTTGTAACCTGCTCTTTGAGAAAATGATATTTAATTTGTATATGCTTAGTCTTGGAATGAAGCATAGGGTTCTTGGAGACACTAATGGCACTGGTCTTATCACAATGAAGTGGAATGGGATCAATACAAGTTACCTTCAAATCTGCAAGAGTTTGTATCATCCATAATATTTGAGTGCAACAAGTAGCAACAACAATGTACTCTACCTCTGTAGTTGACAAAGAAATAGATCCCTGCTTCTTCTAATCCATGCTATTAATGAATCACCTAAGAATAATGAACCTCCATTGGTGCTCTTTCTCTCATCCAAACAATTTTCCCAATCAACATCTGAATATGCAGTTAATTGAAAATTCTAATTCCGAGGATACCAAAGACCATAAGTCATTGTACCCTTCAAATATTTGAATATCCTCTTGACAACTACTAAATGAATTTGTTTAGGAGAAGACTGATAACAAACTACCATTCCAACAGCTTGCATTATATCAGGACGAGATGTTGTGATGTACAAAAGACTACCTATCATTGATTGATATGTTCTTTGATCAACATCAGGTGAAATATCATCTTTACTAAGCTTGCAACCAACTACCATAGGTGTACTAACATGAGAGGGATCTTCCATTTGAAACTTCTTCAACATCTCTTTCAAATACTTTTCTTGAGAGATAAATAACCTCGTAGAACTCTGATTGATTTGAAAACCAAGAAAATATGACAGTTCTCCTATCACGGACATCTCAAACTCAGTTTGCATAGAATTAGAAAACCACTGAACAAAAGGGTTATTAGTACATCCAAAAATAATGTCATCTACATAAACCAAAACAACTAATAAATCATCACCTTCAGACTTAATGTATAGATTACTGTCAACAATACCTTTCTTGAACCCTTTGTCCTGTAGAAATTTGTCCAGTCTATAATACTAGGCTCATGGTGCCTATTTCAGTCCATATAATTCCTTTTTCAACTTACAGACATAGTCAGGATTATATGTCAGTGAAAATCCTTCAGGTTGCTCCATATATACTTCTTCTTCTAGATCTCCATTAAGAAATGTTGACTTAACATCCATCTGATATACTTTAAAGTTCTTATGATATGCATAGGAAATAAACATTATGATGGCTTATAATCTTGCCACTGGTGCAAAGGTTTCATCAAAATCCTATCCTTCAACTTGTGCATACCCCTTATAGACCAATTTGGCTTTATTCCTAACAATTTGTCCTTGTTCATTCATTTTATTCTTAAACACCCATTTGGAACCTATTACATTCTTATCTGCAGGTCTAGGAACAAATTCATAAGTATTGTTCTTCTCAATCTGATCAAGCTCTTCATTCATAACTCTAATCCAATCGTCATGTTTGTTGGATTCATCAAAATTTTTAGGTTCAATCATAGATAGGAAAGAAATATGAGATTGTTTTGAGTTTTTAATTAATTGCCTTCTTGTCTAAACTCCTTTATTCATATCACCAATTATGTACTTTTCAGGATGATTCTTTCTAACAATTATGAGAGGTGGTTTTGTTTCTGTCGGTTGATTTGAGTCTGCCTGAGTATTTGTATCTTCATTTGACTCAGATTCTTCTCTTTCTGATTCTTGGACATGTTCATCTTCAACTTCAACTATATCATTTGTTGTTGATTCAACACTACTTACATCTCGTACCTGGATTTTTTCATCAACTTTTATGTCAATACAATCAACCAATTTATGCAACCTCTTATTATAGCATCTGTATCCTTTATTGTTTGTATCATACCCCAAGAATATATCTTCATCAACCCTGTCATCATATTTTCCAAGATTTTCATCTTTATTCTTGATATAACACTTACTCCTAAAGACTTTAAAATGTTTGATTGAAGTGGGTCTTCCAAACCATAGTTCATAAGGAGTCTTGTCACTATGTGGCCTGAGATGAGCTTTGTTAAGAATATGTAGAGTTGTATGAATTGCTTCTACCCAATATGTCTGAGCAATACTCCTTTCATTCATCATTGATCTTGCCATCTGTTGAACTGATCTATTCTGCCTCTCAACTACTCCATTTTGTTGTGGAGTCCTTGGAATAGTATACTCTCTTTTGATCCCATGTTTATCACAAAATTATTTGAAGTCCCTTGAACTAAACTCTCCTCCTCTATCAGACCTTACTGTATTCAATCTTTTTCCTGTTTGATTCTCAATCAAAGCCTTAAACACTTTGAATTTTTCAAATGATTCAGATTTTTCTTTTAGAAAGGCAACCCACCTGGTTCTACAATAATCATCAATAATCAACATGAAATAATTTTATTTTCATGTACCTTCCTTCCTTGATGGTCCACATAAATCCATATGTACCAACTGAAGAGGTTTCTCTGTTGATGCAAAGTTCTTAGATTCAAACTGTGTCCGAGTAAGATTTCCTATTTGGCAAGGTTTACATACAGAGTCATATGGATTTGATATCTTTGGAAGATCTTTTACTGCCCCACTGTTTCTAAGTTTGATTAGATGATCAAAATTTAGGTGTCCAAGTATCCTATTCCATAGCCAACTTTCATCATACTTGCTTAAGTGACATTCTTCTTTTTCTTATTTCAAAACATAAACATTGTTTCTTGTTCTTATGCCTTTTGCAATCAACTGTCATAAATTCACAGATTGTATTCTACAATCTTTAGAAGTGAAAACAACTTCACATCCTCTGTCACAAACTTGACTGACACTAAGCAGATTATGTTTTAGACCATATACAAACAACACATCTTGAGCTTTCCCTTTGCCATTACTTAGACTTACCATTCCTTTATCTTTTATTTTTCCCGGTGCATCATTCCCAAAAGTTACATTCCCTGATTTTCTTTCACTTAGAGAATGAAACTTACTTTTGTCTCCAGTCATATGTTTGGAACAKCCATTGTCAATATACCAAGGATAATTTTGTATTTGAGCAGAAAGTACTAACCCACATTTATTACTTTATTTCTTTTTCCATATTTTGACATTTTCAGCTGAGGAATTTATTCTTGGATCAACTTTGTAATTCTTCAAATGACAATCTAAGGCTTTGTGACCAAAATTATGACAAATGTAACATTCAGGCTCATTATACAATGGATCAAAATAATTGTTACGATGTTGTCTACTCACTGACTGTTTAGTTCTATGTTGCAACCGATGTTCATTCCGTGACCTCCTTAGTTGCATACTTATAAACTTAATTCCACAATTTGCAACTTTATGACCAAAATTAGAACAATAATAACAATAACCATAGAACAAATTTTGATACCTGAATATTGACCTTCCTCTTGAAATTGGTTTCTTTAACTTTTGTTGGCTTTGTTCCTATTCATAGTTCAACTAATCTTTATTAACTTTTGTTTGCAGAGTATGATCATAATCTGATTGTCTACTGACTTGAAATTTGATCATCTTAGTAGATTCTTTCTTTTCTGTCCGACTGCTACTTGAACCACTTTCATAACCTAGACCAGTTTTTATCAATGAAGATCTTTGTTTAATTAGGATGTTATTTAGTTCTTTTGAGGCTTTGATACTTGACAGATTTTGGTGATACAAGGCTTGAAACTTCTCCAACTCTTTTCTTGTTTTCACTACTTCTTCTTCTAGAGCTTCACATCTCACCTTCTTCTCTGCTAATTGTTGTTTCATAATATCTTCTATTTTCTTTGCTTCTTCTATTTCTACTTTTAACAAAATAAAAACTTCACTTGGCTATTTACCATTCTTTTCAAACCGCATCAACAATTGTTTTTGTTTTCTCTTCTTAAGCCTGAGTTTGTCAATCTCTTCTAAAGCACTGAATAGTTCACCTTCCATATCAACCACAACTTCTTCATCATTCATGACACTTCCTGTGTATTCATCATCAAGGTCTCCTATGGCCATAATCATAAAATCATTCACTTTATCTTCACAAGATGAACTGCTATCTATGTCTTCAGAGGAGTTATCATTATTTGCACACAAACTTTTATTTTTACTATATTTCTTAAATTTATATTTCTTTTCATCATCAGAGTTCTGGTATTTTTTCTTGTGGGGACACTTAGATGCAAAATGACCTATATTTCCACAGTTGAAACATTTAAATGGTAGCTTGCCTTGGTATTTTCCCGATCCTTTATTTAACCTTCTCACAAATCTTTCCTCAATATCATCTAATTATGAATTAATATTCTTGTCTTCTTTAAAAGATGCTTCTCTAGTGATGGATTTACCTTTACTAATCCTCATTTCATAAGCAGTCAGAGTTCCTAGAAGTTGATCAATAGGTAGAATTTTAAGATCATTCAGTTCTTCTATTGCAGAAACTTTTGGATTAAATCTATCAGGCAAAGATCTTTAAATATTCTGAACTAAAAGTGTGTCTTCAATCTTCTCACCAAGGCCCTTCATGGAATTCACAAGCTCCTCAACTCTTAAAAAATATTTACTAAGTGTTTCATCCTCATTCATCTTTAGTTGTTCAAATTTCAATCTATATGTCTGAAGTTTGGCACCTTTTACTTTCTCATTTCCTTCATAACTGCTAATAAGTTTATCCCACATCTCTTTGGCAAATTCAAGATGCATCACCTTTACAAATTCAGCTTCAGCAAGATCCCTCAAGATAGCATTCATTGCCTTTGCATTGAAGCTAAATTCTAGCTTATCATATTTGGAAGCTAGAACAACAAGTTATGTATATCCAGTCTCTATTACATCCCAAACATAAGCACCTAAGGCCATAATGTATGTTCTCATTCTAACTTTCCAAAAAGGAAATTTTTTTCCATCAAATAGAGGAGGCTTATTGGTTGAAGTCCCTTCATGACTTGTCATGTTTAATCTTATAGATCTACCTTTAAATAAAAGGAACCCGCTCTGATACCAATTGTTGAAATTACTAAGGCAACTGAGCGGGGGGGGGGTGAATCAATTGTTACTATGCTTAATCAATTTTATGTCTGTAAAAATATTGTTACTCTTCTCCAATTGATAATCAAGATTATGCAAGACATAAACAGTAGAAATAGTAAACATCAATCACACACATGATAAAAACAAAGACAAATATTCATGAGGAAACCCATAAAGGGAGAAAACCTCTTATTCTTAGAATGATAGGTAGTTTCTTATGTTTCTGTACATCATTTATCTTTGAGCACCAACTCAAAATGAGACTACAACCTCTTATTTAACACGCTGCAACTTGTGGAGAGCACCAACCCTCAAGTTTCTCTAGCACCCACTAGAAAGAAGCATATTTACTCCTTATGATCTCCAACACCAACTGGATGGAAGCACCTACTTCCACTTATACAAGCACCAACTTGCGCACAAAAAAATCTTAGTTTTCCCTAACACCACCCTACCACCCTGTTTTCTAGACACAACTAGATGGAAGCTACAACTCCAAGTATTCAAGCATCAACTTGAATAAAAGAGGACCATAGTCCTTCCTAGCACCACCCTACCACCCTGATTATAAAACTTTGCTTGAATAATATCTTACAACAATACAGATATGTCAATGCTTACCATTTCTTCTCTTTTCTGCAATTCTGCTTTGCTTCTATTATGCAATTATGCTCTGTTTCTATTTGTTCATACTCGGCTCCAATTGTTTTCATTTACCATATTCTCTTTCTCTATTCTTCTCATGCTCTTAGGTTCTCGTACAGTCTGCTCTTTTCACCATTTCTGCTCTGTCCTGCTTTTGTTCTTCGTCTCTGAATTTCTTCTCACTCTGTTCATACTGTAATTTTCATTTCATATAGTTCAAATCATTTTGCAGAGAAAACAACCACACCAACTCTATCACGACATCTTTATTTTATACTTTCACTCATGATCCATTACACTATGAATATCAAACACCCAAGAATAATGATTCATTTCGTATAACTTAATTGTAACTGATCAAGAAATCATGAAGTGAAACAACAAACCTTCAATTAGATTGTCTATTTAATCTATGTCGTTGGATTATACATGTGTAGGCTTGTATCAGGCACAAAATCCCTCTCCACGTGACCACTATATGTGACCACACACCAAACAAAAAGGTGCTTCGCGACTTCACACTTCAACTATTCTGTTGTGAGTCACCCCGACTTTCCCAACTCTCGATCTCTGAAGTAGAGCCTAGTGACGCTAGCTAATTCCCTTAATCTCTGCTGATGTAACCTCTTGCTATGACTTTGGGCCAAGCACTTCGGGACTTCGCGTTTTGCGAGCTCGTGAGTTAGCTATCCTCCTTTCTCCAAAGTCCGAACTCCGTGTCAGATCAACGGTCCACAATCTTTTGTGATCTGGTGGCCCAGATCTCCTCTTCGCACTTCGGGATTTCGCGTTTCATGATGTTGAAAGTAAGATCGCCTCCTTTCTTCTATTTCTCGATTTCCAAACTCCTCTCTCATCTGATCGATAGTCCATATCTCTTCTTCACGAATCGACATCCCACAACATTCCTTCCCGCTCTCTTCCATTCACAGTTGACATCAATGACAACACTGACAACACACTAAACAACTTGCCAACGATCTTCGCCAACACTCCTAAAGGCCAAGTCCTCCTCAAACTTGACATCCCGACTAACCTCAATATATCGTTGTCCTTGAATGTAGATACAATAGGCCTTTGAAGTTTCATTGTATCCTGCAAATATTCTCTTTCTACCTGAAGGTTCCAACTTCATTTTCTTCTCCTTGGGAACATGAATGTAGACCTAACAACCAAATATCTTTAGACGCCCTATCTCAGTATTCACTTCTGTGAATATTTTCTTAGGAGTCTTGTCCTCCAAGATCATATTGGGACTCCTATTGTGAACATAAGCTGCAATGTTTCATGCTTCTACCGAAAGCATCATGGGTAAATATTGGCCATGTAACATTGCCTTGGCAACTTCCATTATGGTATGATTCTTCCTTTTTGCAACCCCATTCTATTGTAGGTTGAAAGGCATTTTCATATCCCTCTTAATCCATGCCTCCTTACATAACGTCTTGAACTCGTTAGAGGTATACTCACCTCCATTGTCTGACCTTAAAACTTTGATCTTCTTTCCTGTCTAATTCTCCACCAAATCTTTAATCTCCCTGAATTGACTAAAGAATTCATCGTTATTCTTTATGAAGTAAATCTGTGTCCTCCTAGAATAATCCTCAATAAAGATCACATAATATCAACAACCAATTGTGGATGGAATTGACATTGGTCCACACACATATGAATGTACTAGATCTAGGATCTTTTTGGACCTACTGTTACTACTTCGAAAAGTAACCATGGCATTCTTTCCAAGTGCACAACCTTTTCATACTCTCTGGTTATCAGTTCTGAAATTTGGAAAACCTGTAACCATTTTCCTCAATACTCGCAGTGTCTGGTGATGTAAGTGTCCCAATCTCCTATGCCAAAGTTCACATAATTTTCCACTGTCAAGCACTAGGGCCTGAGCTGACTGACCTCTCATCTTGTAGAGACTACCATCACAAGTCCCAATGACTTCTGTTGAGTCAATACTCAATCCCTTTGGCCATGAAAGAACCTTCCCATCAACAATTTCCACTGCATACCCTTTGTCCTCCATGGAAAAGATATAAAGTAAGTTATTTTCCAGTCCATGTACATACAACACTTCACTCATCTTGAGAGGATTTTGTGATTTTAGCTTAAACAAAGCTGTTCTAACTCCCTTGAATGCATACTTAGAATTATCACCAAGTTCTACTTGAAATCATGAGTTCTGATCTGTTAGACTAATGATTGATTTCTGTGACCTTGTCATATGACAAGAAGCTCCATTGTCCACCAGCCAAGTCTCCATGGTGACTTGCCTAAAACAAGAACGAGAACAAGGACAACACTCCTCTAGTGTTGTAGCCAACAAATGTGTCTCAAGATGATCCCTTTCTCTTCAAATCAAAAGCTCTGATACCATGCCAATCTTCACATGCAACTCTCTGTGACTAATTTTCAGATCTGAAAATTGCTTCCTAGTGAAGTAACAATAAAATCCTAGTTGTTATCACTAAACAATTTTACATTGAAAATAATTGACTGAAATTATATGTAGTGGAAACAACAAGATCATAGATGAATCATCCATGCATATGCAACACAAATTTCAATTATGTAGCCTTGTTAACTTTAGAAATTTTGAGGGAAAAACCAACCCTCTCAACCAATACAATATCACCAAATCTGAGGACAACCTTGTCCTCCAATAACCATACAAATCAAAAAAACCAAACCTCAACAAAGATCCTGGAAATTTCTTCTTCCCACAAATTTGCTTCAGACCACCTGTATGACCTACTGATGTCACTTGTATTGTTGCTGATGTTAGCCTCTACAGATCTTCTCCTGCCCATAAATATTGTATGGATGTACGCGACTGTCCCTTCAACAACCCGCGTACATACGCGACTGTTCCCATTGCAACCTACTTACATACGCGATTGTTCCCACTGCAACTCGTGTACACATATGAAAAACTCGATTTACTTCGCACGTGTGTCTTTTCTCACTTTCCACATTTGATCCAAAGACCCTAGGGAAATTTCCTAGGTGAAAAAGTCTCCTTGTCACTATTGCCATACTTCCTAGCATAAGTATTTACTCACTTCTGCTAACTCCATGATGCCACGCAATGATGAAATGTCACAATGACTTCTCTCCTTTATATACAAGTATAATGAGTGATTTTAGGATCCCTTCCTGAACTCAACAATTAATTAGAATATTTTATTCCTCTTTGTGGGTGTGACAACCCATCACAAGCACACAAATCCCATCAAATTTCCCTTGAGGCCCTGACCTCATTCCAAGTCCGAATTCACTTAAATTAAAGGCTAATATGGTGCCAATGAAGATTCCCACATGCATAATACCTTGGCCTCTTATCAAAATAACTATTGAAGATACAAAAATCAACACCACCCACCTATTCCACTAATTTAAAATGGTTCCACTTCTTGGTAGTTTTTCTACATTTTTTCGGGTCCCAAACTTTCGAGGTCGTTTTGAGGCCCTAAACAACATTTTTATGGCACGACAACGACCACAACTCCCAAAATGTCGGGCCACTCATAATGTGTACTTCTTAGCTAGACCTTTCTGATGGGCTACTGAGTGCCCCAAATGAAGATCGTATGCAAACGTTCTACCCTTGATAAGTTGACATATCAACTAACCACATTGGGCCCCACAAACCTTTTGGCATTTCATCTTATGGGGTTAGGGTTTTGGATGTTTAGGTTTTTTCTTTCACTATCTATGTGTTTCTTGCAATATCTTTGTGTGTTTCCTTGTTATATCTCTACCTTCATTTCATTCTCAATATAATCTGGATCAAACACCTTGCTAATGGTACACCTGTTCTGTCACGAGAGTGTAGATCATGATGGCACATTGATCTTACTTATTGCACACTTCAAAATTGCTAGCAAACACTCTTCCAAGGAGGGCACACTGAATGTACTTAGTGCACACTTCAGAAAAACGCAATCCAACAATCTTACAGGAAAACAAAGAGAGGGTGCACCAGTCTACTTGGTGCGCAACAAAGACAATCTCACACCCAACAAACACTTACAAAAATAGAGAAGAGAGGAAAGGTCTAAAAAAATTCATCAAATCTTATTACAGAGAAAAACATCCCTTT
Source organism: Picea engelmannii (assembly GCA_009831015.1). Lineage (NCBI taxonomy): Eukaryota > Viridiplantae > Streptophyta > Pinopsida > Pinales > Pinaceae > Picea > Picea engelmannii. Next base: position 663,147 of record ML776756.1, on the reverse strand, counting down.
AATAATGTAGGCTGAATTATTACAATGGTAGTTGATGTTTTATTTCTGCAATGCTCTGTGCATTTAGACTGGCAAGGGTTGTTTCCCATAGAAACGACTGACAAAGACTAAATAATAATTTATTTTAGATATATCCTTGCTCACTATACTAGCGAAGGATTTATTACAAATATATAAACTGACTAACATTGACACAGATCATAAATTAACATAGTAAACAATCTTTTAGAACTCCTTGCTTACAAGATTGGCGAGATCAGATTACAATAGAAGTTTCTGAGTGAAAATTGATCCTCTTTTAATAGTTGGACAAGGAAGGTGGATGTCCTTCCTAGTGGCCCAATTCCTCCATGTTTAGATCTAGAAGCCTCCCTGCTTCCGCCACCAACTGAGGAAACTTTTGTTGCAATGTCTTGACAATCATCCACTTGGCCTTCGTTGGAGTTGGGCCATGTTTACCGACCAGGTATGAAATATGATGTTGTTATTGTGCGTTCCTGGTCCTTATGTCTTTATCATGCAATAGAGGAGGTTGAAAGTCTGGAATATTATTCAGGGGATGTTGGATTGTTATTGCGTCTTCGAGTGGAAGATCGAACAACTTTAATTTGCTAACGTTGAGAACATCATGTATGCCCAAATGTGTTGGAAGGTACAAATGATACACACTCTCTCCAATCCGTGCCAAGACTATATAGGGTCCATACCACAAGGAATGTAGTTTGTGATCACATCCTTTGAAGTGTTGGTTCTCCATTTTTCGCCACATTTGGTCCTTTGGTTGGAATGCCAAGGGAGTATGATGTTGGTCATGAATCGGCTTGGCACGATCCAGTGTTGCTTGCAAGGAAGCTGCAACTAGAGTGTGCTTTTGTGATAAATTATGAACACAACTATGGGTAGCCTATTGTTCTCAGTGTTGATATGTTGATCCCGACGGAGCCAAAATGAGAGGCATCACTACGGGCACAAGGGGATGGAAGACAAGACAGACCTTGAATGGAGAGATATCAGTGGAAGAGTGCATGGGTTTGGTGCAATGGCGCCACTACTACAAACTTGACATCAATATGCAGAATTTTTTGTTGTAGTTGTTGTAATTGATTTTGGTTACGGAAAGGGTCTCTGAGTGGAATGTCACCGAGCGACCTTTCTCTTTAAGCACCGCTCCAATAGAAAACTGAGAGGCATCATGTAACACCCTGTTTCCCCTAGTTTGTAAAAATAACTATACTGGCCAAGAGCTATGGCAAACTCAAAGATGTGAATGTGTGATTTTGAATGGAACTTAGTATAAAAGGTTGACAAATGTAAATAATGTTATGAATATATGTTGCAGGACTGCTGGGAGGGGGATGTGCTGAAAAGAGACCACGATGGCTGATGAAAGGTGGTGGAAGGCACTTGGAATGGTGGCGTTAACTTCCACCGAAACAAATACCATATTTGGTCTTCACTGGCCCGAAGATCAAGAGCGGCTCGCTAGCCCTGAAATGAATTACTCGCCAGATTGGTAGGTGAAGAGGCTCCTCATGAATTAATGAGGGACGGGGGTGAACTGCCCATCCATGGAAGCCCCAGACCTGACCACCACGGGGAAGTTCGTGCCACACGCAACCTCGTCAGAAAAGAAAAGGAAGGAAAGAGGTGTGGAAGGGAACAGTCGCGACAGAGATCGCAAGAGGGAATAAATCAGAAGGACTCTGGAAAAATACATAGAGTGATTGATAAGCAGAGAAGAATGAGAGTAACCTTCGTTCTCAACTTCTGACGAACATAGACTCAGTCTCATAGCATCGTGGTCTAAGCTTGGGGGTGGCTAGTGGTAAATCCATTCAGAATCGCTAAGCCTACGATTGGGTGGAAACGATCACCCCTCTCAGCAGTTGCATCAAACCTGGTGTTTTTTTGATAAGTGTTATATCTCGTATCTTGAAATTAATATTTTGACATGCATGCTCATGGTTTGTGCAATTATGAATGGTTTCAGTATAAGATTGTCTGTATGGTGTTTTGATAAGAAATGGTGGCGGTATGCTTATATTGGAAAGACCACCTATGGCTCCTATATATATATATATTTGGTTGCATGCTTATATTGGAAAGACCACCTATGGCTTATGTATATATATATATATATATATATATATATATATATATATATATATATATATATATATATTGAACGGATTCAGTTTTCAAGTCTTTTCTCAGGAAATTTATTCCCTTATTTGTCTTAAGTACTGCCCTGGATAGATCTCCTCACAGGAACACCCTTTTTGAAAGTTTATCCACAGATCTGCTGGAGGATTTTATGGCATAAGTATTAAAACCCTGGACGAGAGAGAATGGTCCTTTTAGACTTCGATATTTTGGTGTTTCGGCATCCGGAATACCCAAGGGTGAGTTCCCTTGTACTCACAAGTCCCGAAATCCTGACTTGCAAAATCCCGAAAAGATAGAGTGTGGAGAAGTTATTATAATTCGGTATTTCGACACCCAGGAAACCCAGGTGCGAGACCTCCTGTCGTCGCACATCCTGAAATCTCGATGGAGGAAACCCCGAAATAGTGGAGCATGTTTAGAGTTTGGTGTTTCAGAGTTTCAGCTCTCGGGAAACCCAGGTGCGAGACCTCCTGTCGTCGCACATCTCGAAATCCCGATGGAGGAAACCCCGAAATAGTGGAGCATGTTTAGAGTTTGGTGTTTCATAGTTTCAGCTCCCGGGAAACCTAGGTGCGAGACCTCCCGTCGTCGCACATCCCGAAATCCCGATGGAGGAAACCCCGAAATAGTGGAGTACGTTTAGAGTTTGGTGTTTTGGAGTTTCGACTCCCAGGAAACCCAGGTGCGAGACCTCTTGTCATCGCACATCTCGAAATACCAATGGAGGAAACCCCAAAATAGTGGAGCATGTTTAGAGTTTGGTGTTTTGGAGTTTTGACTCCCAGGAAACCCAGGTGCGA
>ML776756.1:634512-659961 GCA_009831015.1 Picea engelmannii | reverse complement strand
TATAGGTTTCGAAGTTTCGGCTCCCGGGAAACCCAGGTGCGAGACCTCATGTTGTCGCACATCCCAAAATCCCGATGGAGGAAACCCCGAAGGGTAGAGTACCAAACTTATTCCGAGTTGTTGTTAATCTCGATAAGCAGTTAGGTCCATTTCGGGTTTCGGCCCTTCGAAAGTCAAGAGAGAAAGGGATCACTTGCCTCACGACTCCCCATATCACGATAGAAGAAGGGCCTTCTCGGTAAGGACTGTGGGGATAGCCACGATCATGTGGGGGACCTTTAAGGGAAAGGAGGGTTTGCGCTAGGCTCCTTAGTATCTCGGGGAGTGTTGTCCCTCGAGAATAAGGAAAAAAAAGCAAAAAATCTTCTAGCCCCGTGGTGGGTGTGTTACAAATAGGTATCAGAGCATGGTTACAACACTTGGCCTGCTTGGGCTCATGAACGGGTTGCGCAGAGACTCCATTCGGAGTACTCCTAAAAAGAGTAACCCTCTATCTTAACCCCCTTAATCACAAGTCGAAGTTAATAATGAAAACTCCTATTGTGCGTGTGCATGTGAAAAATATGAATTATGTATTGGTTATAAATGAATATAAACATTGACTAACAACCGACGTTTTTTCTTTTTCACACAAGCGGAAGATCAACTACGGGAAATTGTAGACGTATAGAATGGTGACTCACCATGAAGTGGGGGAGGGCTCCCACAATAGAGACGAAGATTCTGATGAAAGGAGGGCAGTAGGGACCCCTCCAGATCTAGCTGAGACTGTGAGGAGCCTCATGGTCAAATTGCATAGCTGCAAGGTTGACAATGAGAGGATGATAAAAGAGCAAGAGAAGCAAATGGAAATTAATGCAGTTTTACTGTAGAGATTATCCGACATACAAAGACAATTGCAACATGAACTTGAGATACAGAAATGTGGTCATGTCAGTGGCCACACTGAGAGGAGCAGCTCAAGAAAGGTCCACCCCAGAGATAAGGGACAAGCGTCGGACGATTCCTCTGGAAAGGAAGCTGGCGGCTCGGAGGGATCTTCTAGCAGCAGAACTAGTTCTCATTCCTGAAGAAAATGAAAGAAGCAAAAAATTTCCAAGAGTCATAATCTCGAAGAGTTCAAGAAGGCCAAACCACCCTCCTTCGACGATGAAATAAAGAAAGGAGAAGAAGCGGAGGCCTGGCTGCTTGGACTAAAGAGTATTTCAGAGTCCACTTGAAGGCTCGAGTAGCCACCTTCAACTTGAATGGAAAGGATTCCATTTGGTGGGAAGACCTTAAGAATGTAAAAGGGATTCATGAAGAAGACTTGTCTTGGGAACGGTTTGAGAAATACTTCAGAAAGAAGTATCTGTCGGAGAAATATTTCGACGAAAAGACTAAAGAATTCTATGAACTCAAGCTGGGGAAACTGACCATAGAGGAATATGTTAGCAGATTCCTCTAGTTGCTGAGGTATGTACCCTACATAAAAGCAGAAAAGGCAAAGGTGCAACGATTCCTCAGTGGACTACCTAAGGACTACCAGAATAGGATTGAATTTGACGAACCAAAGACCCTAGAAGATATTATCCGAAAGGCAAGATATTGTTATGAATAGCTTGGGTATCGGACAGGACCTCACGAAGGCTGGAAGTAGAAGAATAGTTTGGGATTCCATAAAAGGGGGTTTAAATCCCCAAGATTTAAGGACTATAAAAAGAACTCAAGGATGAGCTTCCCAACCCGAAGTGTACACTAGTAGAACTTTCCCTCCTTGAGCGGAAATAAATTTTTTGGATCTGCCCCAGTTAAGGCTGATAACGCAAAGAGAGAACCTTTGAAATGTTGGGGTTGTGGAGAAGAACATCTACTGAGGAACTACCCATACCAACAATAGAACAACCAAAGAATTTACAACGTTCAAGAAGCTACCACCGTCAATGACATGGCCAGGAGTGTGCCGCAAATTTATGCAGCCTTGGATAATAACCAAGATGACCACCAAGCTTCAGTGGTGGAAATCGAAGGTATGATCACCAACCATCTAGTGTCTATTCTGATTGACACTGGTTCAAATTTGAGTTATATATCCCCTAAGGTTGTTGATAAGTGTAAACTACAACCACCTAAAAGCGCCAAGCCATGGTTGGTACAGTTAGCCAGTGGCACCAAAAGAAGGGTAGCGGAGGTCATACCAGCCTACCAATTCATTATGGGCGAATTACCCACCCAAGCAACCCTTAACATATTACCCCTGGGATCATATGATCTGTTGATTGGTATGGACTGGCTAGCCACCCATAAAGCCAAACTGGACTGTTACCATAAAACCTTGGAATGTGTAAGTGAAGAAGGAACTTGGGGAATAACCCTTCAAGGGATCCAAAAACTTGTCTCGGTGAGACAAATATCAGCTCTACAAATGAGAAGGTATTACAGAAAAGGATCTCCATTGTATGCAATACAGGTGTTGAAAACAATTGAAGGTGACAAACCAAGCCTAGGAGACCACCCCACACCGAGAGAATACAAAGATGTATTTCCAGAAGAGGTACCGGATCTACCTCTGAGAAGGGACATCGACTTCTCAATAGAACTTGCACCAGGAGCGGTGCTAGTGTCTAGGACACCCTACAGGATGAACACACCTGAGCTAGTTGAACTTAAATTCCAACTAAAAGAAATGATGGACAAAGGCTATATCCGGCCCAACGTGTCTCCATGGGGAGCACCAGTCCTGTTTGTGAAAAAGAAAGACGGTACCCTCCAACTGTGTATAGATTATAGACAACTCAATAAGGTGACCATAAAGAACAAGTACCCCTTACCCAGGATCGATGACTTGTTCGATCAATTGGGAGGTGCCTTTATCTTCTTGAAGATTGAATTGAGATCTGGATACCATCAAGTCCCAATCAAGGGTGAAGACATCCACAAAACTGCCTTTAGGATGAGATATGGTCACTACGAGTTTGTGGTAGTACCATTTGGATTGACCAATTCCCTTGCGACTTTTATGTGCTTAATGAACAATGTGCTCAGCAAATTCCTAGACAAATTTGTGCTGGTTTTTATTGACGACATACTAATTTACTCCAAGAATAGAGAGGAACATGAGGAACACCTTAGGTTTGTGCTTCAAGTGCTAAGAGAACATCAACACTATGCCAAATTTAGCAAGTGTGACTTCTTCCAGAAGCAAATACATTACTTGGGTCATGTCCTATCCAAAGAAGGGGTAGAAGTAGACCCTGATAAGATCAGGTCTATCACGGAATGACCTACCCCAAAGGACGTTTCAGATATCAGATCCTTTATGGGATTAGCAGGATACTATAGGAGATTTATAAAAGGATTCTCCAAGATTGGTTGTCCAATCACTGCCCTCCAGAAAAAGGGGACGAAATTTACATGGACACAAAAATGTGAAGAAAGATTTCAAACCCTGAAACATCTATTGACCCATGCACCTGTGTTGAAGATCTTCGATCCCGAAGCTAACTTCCTTGTGTGCACAGATGCCTATAAGGAAGGCCTCAGAGGAGTCCTTATGCAGGGAGGAAGTGTGGTTTGCTATGAGTCCCGAAAATTGAACGGACACGAAGTCAACTATGTGACCCATGATCTGGAGCTGGCCGCTATAGCGCACGCCTTAAAAATGTGGAGGCATTACCTCCTAGGAAAGAAATTTGTACTTATGACAGATCACTTTGGATTGCGATATTTGTTTGACCAACCGAAGCTCAATGCCAGACAAGCTAGGTGGATGCCCCTCCTTAGCGAGTTTGATTTGAAAATCAAACACATTAAAGGAAAATAAAATAGGGTGGTCGATGCCCTTAGCAGAAGTATGAAAACAATTCACCTGGTAGCGGTGAGAACCTGTAAGACGGATGTCAAGGAAAGAGTCAGAAATGCACAAGAAACAGATCCCTTCGTCCAGACTGTGACCTCGTACCTGCAACAAGATCCCACCAGGGTAAAGTACGGAGACTACCAGATGATGGAAGGAGGTCTTCTCACTTACCGAAGCAGATTGTACATTCCAGATTGTGATGACTTGAAGAGGTTCATACTGGATGAACTACATAAAAGACCCTATACTGGTCATCCAAGATACCAGAAGATGATCATGGCCACCAAGAAACAATTCTATTGGCCTGGAATGAAGAAATACATAGCTGAGTACTTAGCCAAATGCATAGAATGTCAACAGGTTAAAGAAGAACACCGACACCCATCAGGATTATTACAACCTCTACCAATCCCAGAATGGAAATGGGAAACCATCTCCATGGATTTCATCATCGGATTACCAACCTCGACCAAACATAATGACGCCATCATGGTAGTGGTGGATAAATTGAGCAAGTACGCTCATTTTATCCCCGTCAAGTCAACTTGTAAGGTAATATACATCGCCAACGTATTCATGAAGGAGATATTTAGACTACATGGTATGCTGAAAGAGATCGTGTCTGACAGAGACACAAAATTTACTTCCAACTTTTGGAAATCACTGATGGATGGTTTGGAGACCAAGTTACTATTTAGCACAACCTATCACCCTCAAACCAATGGAAAGACGAAGCGGGTGAATCAAATATTAGAAGACATGCTCAGGATGCATGTAATGCATCAACCCAAAAGGTGGGAAGACTACCTGCCACTAGTGGAATTCGCCTACAACAACGGCTACCAAGAATCGTTAAAGATGAGTCCCTTCGAAGTCCTCTATGGTAGGCCGTGCAACAATCCTATCAGTTGGAGTAATCCTGTAAACATAATCTCTTTTGGACCCAACATGTTGAGAGAAATGGAACAACAAGTGACTTAGATAAAGAAAAACCCGAAGGTCGCTCAGAACCGATAGAAAAGTTACGCCGACCAAAAGAGAACTCCAGGAGAGTTCAAGACGGGAGACCATGTATATCTCAGAGTTAGGCCCAGGAAGAGTTCCCTGAAAATGGGAACTTGTGACAAGTTGGCACCTCGGTATTGTGGACCGTTTGAGGTTATAGATAGAGTGGGACCTGTAGCCTATAGGCTAGCACTTCCTCCCACAGTAAAATAACAAATTGTTTTCCATGTTTCATTATTGAAGAAATATGTACATGATTCTAATCATATAATTGACTGGTATGTGATCCAGGTGGAATCAGAGGGATAATTCCTACCAGAACCTCAATGGATACTGGACAGAAAGGAAACCCTGCTCCAGAACCGAACCATTGCACAGGTCAAAGTGCAGTGAAGACATTTTGGCCTAGATGAGGCTACATGGGAAATGGAGGATGCCATGAAATAGGCTTACCCGATTTTATTTACCTCTGTACATACATGTCATATTGATAGATAGAACATCGAGGACGATGTTCCTTTAAGGGGGAGGGAATTGTAACACCCTGTTTCCCCCAGTCTGTAAAAATAACTATACTGGCCAAGAGCCATGGCAGACTCAAAGATGCGAATGTGTGATTTTGAATGGACCTTAGTATAAAAGGTCGACAAATGTAAATAATGTTATGAGTATATGTTGCAGGACTGCTAGGAGGGGGATGTGCTAAAAAGAGACCACGATGGTTGATGAAAGGTGGTGGAAGGCACCTGGAATGGTGGCGTTAACTTCCACCGAAACAAATACCGTATTTGGTCTTCACTGGCCCGAAGATCAGGAGCGGCTCACTAGCCCCGAAATGAATTACTTGCCAGGTTGGTAGTTGAAGAGGCTCCTCATGAGTTAATGAGGGACGGGGGTGAACCGCCCATCCATGGAAGCCTTAGACCTGACCACCGCGGGGAATTTCATGCCACACACAACCTCGCCGAAAAAGAAAAGGCGGGAAAGAGGTGTGGAAGGGAGCAGTCGCGACATAGATCACAAGAGGGAAGAAATCAGAAGGACTCTGGAAAAATACACAGAGTGATTGATAAGCAGAGAAGAAGGAGAGTAACCTTCGTTCTTGACTTTTGACGAACAGAGACTCAGTCTCACAACATCGTGGTCTAAGCTCGAGGGTGGCTAGTGGTAAATCCATTTGGAATCTCTGAGCCTACGGTTGGGTGGAAACAAACACCCCTCTCAGTAGTTGCATCAAACCTGGTGTTTTTCTGATAAGTGTTATATCTCGTATCTTGAAATTAATATTTTGACATGTATGCTCATGGTTTGTGCAATTATGAATGGTTTCAGTATAAGACTGTCTGTATGGTGTTTTGATAAAAAATGGTGGCGGTATGCTTATATTGGAAAGACCACCTATGGCTTACGTAAATATATATATATATATATATATATATTTTGAACGGATTCAGTTTTCAAGTCTATTCTAGGGAAATTTATTCCCTTATTTGTCTTAAGTACTACCCTGGATAGATCTCCTCATAGGGACACCCTTTTTGAAATTTTATCGAAGGATCTGCTGGAGGATTTTATGGCGTAAGTATTAAAACCCTGCACGAGAGAGAATGGTCCTTTTAGACTTCGATATTTCAGTGTTTCGGCATCTGGAATACCCAAGGGCGAGTTCCCTTGTACTCGCAAGTCCCGAAATCCCTACTTGCGAAATCCTGAAAAGATAGAGTGTGGAGAAGTCATAATAATTCGGTATTTTAGCACCCGGGAAACCCAGGTGCAAGACCTCCTATCGTCGCACACCCCGAAATCCCGATGGAGGAAACCCCGAAATAGTGGAGCATGTAGAGTTTGGTGTTTCGGAATTTTGGCTCCTAGGAAACCCAGGTGCGAGACCTCCTGTCGTTGCACATCCTGAAATCCTGATGGAGGAAACCCCGAAATAGTGGAGCATGTTTAGAGTTTGGTGTTTTGGAGTTTCGGTTCCCGGGAAACCCAGGTGTGAGACCTCCTGTCGTCGTACATCCCGAAATCCCGATGTAGGAAACCCTGAAATAGTGGAGTATGTTTAGAGTTTGGTGTTTCGGAGTTTCTACTCTTGGGAAACCCAGGTGCGAGACCTCCTGTCATCGCACATCCCGAAATCCCGATGGAGGAAACCCCGAAATAGTGGAGCATGTTTAGAGTTTGGTGTTTCAGAGTTTCGGCTCCCAGGAAACCTAGGTGCGAGACCTCCTGTTGTTGCACATCCCGAAATCCTGATGGAGGAAACCCCGAAATAGTGGAGCATGTTTAGAGTTTGGTGTTTCGGAGTTTCGACTCCCAGGAAACCCAGGTGTGAGACCTCCTGTCGTCGCACATCCTAAAATCCCGATGGAGGAAACCCATAAATACTGGAGCATGTTTAGAGTTTGGTGTTTCGGAGTTTCGACTCCCGGGAAACCCAGGTGCGAGACTTCCTGTCGTCACACATCCCGAAATCCCGATGGAGGAAACCCCAAAATAGTGGAGCATGTTTAGATTTTTTTGTTTCGGAGTTTCGGCTTCCGGGAAACCCAAGTGTGAGATCTCCTGTCATCACACATCCCGAAATCCCGATGGAGGAAACCCCAAAATAGTGGAGCATGTTTAGAGTTTGGTGTTTCGGAGTTTCGGCTCCCGAGAAACCCAGGTGCGAGACCTCATGTCGTCGCACATCCCGAAATCTTGATGGAGGAAACCCCGAAGGGTAGAGTACCAAACTTATTCTGGGTTGCTGTTAATCTCGATAAGCGGTTAGGTCCATTTCAGGTTTTGGCCCTTTGAAAGTTAAGAGAGCAAGGGATCACTTGCCTCATGACTCCCCATATCGTGATAACAGAAGTGCCTTCTCGGTAAGGATTGTGGGCATAGCCACGGTCATGTGGGGGACCTTTAAGGGAAACAAGGGTCTGCTCTAGGATCCTTAGTATCTCGGGGAGTGTTGTCCCTCGAGAATAAGGAAAAAAAAGATGAAAATCTTCTAGCCCCGTGGTGGGTGTGTTACACATCCATCTCAATTTCAAAAGGTCATTTCAACTCTGGCAAGTAAAGGATCGGAGTAGAGGATAATGTTGTCTTGAACTACTCAAAGTATTGTTTTGTGTCTTCATTCCATATGAAGTTGGCTTGATTTGCTAACAGATGCAATGGACAGGGCCTCCAGCTGGGAGAAATGGGAGAACAATTTCTTGGAGAAATTAATTTCACCCATAAAGTTTTTGAGCGTATGCACATGGGTTAGCACTCTCCATTGATCTATGTCCTAAAGTTGATGTTTCCTCAGTAATTCCAGTACTGTGTGGACATGCTGAAGATGTGCGTCCTCAGACCTGCTGAAATCCAAAATATCATCAAGATAAATAACTACAAACTTACCCAGGTGTGGCCGAAAGATGTCCTTGATTAGCCGCATGAATTTTGTCGGTGCTATGGTAAGTCTGAAGGGCATGACCAACCACTCATAAAGACCAAAATTGGTCATGAACATTGTCTTACATATATATGTTGGTTTCATGTGCACTTGATAATAGCCATATGTCAAATCCATCTTGGTGAAGAAGGAGGCCCCTTGTAAGTGGTCGAGCAAATCCTCAATCCGGGGTAAGGGATAGCGATATTTAATTGTGGCTTGGGTGAGGGCGTGGTAATCGGTAACAAGATGGAATTCAGTAGTCTCCTTTTTGGAATAATTAAAGCTAGAGAGTTGCAGAGGGAGGAGGAGGATTGAATATGGCCAAATTCGAGGAGTTGGCCAATTTGTTGTTCAATTTCGGTAGTCTCTTTGGGAGAAAGTCGATATGATGGGGCATTGGGAAATGATGTGTCAGGAATGAGATCGATGGAGTGTACAATGGATCGAGAGGGTGGTATCCTTGTGGGAGACTAATAGACATTTGCTAATTCCTGGAGAAGAGGGAGTACAATGGGAGGTGTCAGATTAGTGAGGTTCTTGGGATTAACAGGGCAGACCAAACACAAAGAAACATATTTGTGGTGAATGACATGGTTATTTTCTTATTTCCCAGGAGGTGGAAAGGGGGAAGTGTGAGGCGCTGAAGTAAGCACATAGGTGTGTCCTTCATGTTGAAGGTTGTACTGATGGGATTTGGAATGGTACACGACTTGTCGGTCTTGTTGGTATGGGAGACCTGGTAGGAGGTCAACACAATCAAAAGGTGAAACATTGCAAACCACAGTGTCATGGAAGGGGTCAATGGAAAAAGTTACTGTGCAACACCTAGCGATAGTGATGTGGGGTCCTACCTTTTGTACCCATCCAAGTTGATAGGGATCCATTTGGGTGGTGGTGGGAAGTTTCATATGTTGGACTAATTCTTGGGAGACTAGATTCTTTTGGCTGCCATTGTCCAAAATGAGAGTGGTGAGTTCATGTTTAATTTGGAATTTATGCGTAAAGAGGGGAACGTCAGTGCAACCCGGTTCGGGTGTGGTCATGAGAATGAGGGAGGGGTCGGCTTCGGTGGGGTTGGCGAGAGATATGACTTATGGTTTTTCAAGAAACTCAGTGGGTGTGATTTCTGCAACCAAGGTATAATTGGGGTGGATATTTTTAATGGCTCAATAGTCAACAGAGTTGTGAGAGTTGGTTCTATGAAAAGTACACCGCATTTTTGGGCTTCGACGCAGAAGAATGATAAGGTTGAGGATGAGAAGGATTCAGGTTGGAAGAATGGGTTCAATTTGGAGGATAGCGGATTTGAGGGGCTACCTTATGTTCTATGCTAAAGGCTCTTAAGAACGCCTTGTCCAGAGAGGATCTTTCAAAAAGGTCAACTTCGCGACGAAGAGGCAACAAAACACCTGAATTAAATTTGATGATTAATACCTCGTCGGGATCGTTGTTGCAGAGCTATATGTGCAACTTGTAGAAGACATCAATGTAGCCTTGTACACACTGATTTGAAAGATGTCGTAGCTGCAACCACTTGGTGAGAAGATTTTGGAGATAGCCTGGGGGATAGAAGCGCTCACGCAAGGCGTGACAAAAAGTGTCCCAAGAAGTGATACATCTAATTGTCGTAGATTGTGGCGTACCGAGATCCATGACCAATTCAGACTATTCCAATTGGTTGTCCCACCAAGCTTGAGCGATTCCTTCATGTTGCATGATGGAGATTTGTAATTTAGTGGATTCTTCCATCTTTGGGGAAGTCTTGAAGTAGGTGGAGAGACTGCGGATCCAAGAATCAACAGTCTTTCCATTCATTTTCTTGACGAAATTTGACAACTGAAATCGCGTGTCGAGTTGCATAGTCGATGGAGTTTTTCACTGTTGTAGTCGAAGTAATTAATGTAGAGCCAAAACCAAGTCTTCAACTGGAGAAGACATGGCGACGCTAGACTCCTCACTAGAATTTTCTCTTTGTGGTGGCATCATTTTCATTCATGGAAGAGAGAGAGAGTATCCATTAGACAAAAGATACGTGAAAATTCTAGCAAAGTGAACTGCAAAGGGGCCCTGAGAAGGGTGGAAAGGGGGTCTCAAGAATATAGACGCAAAAGAACCCTGAGAAGAGAGACTTGGAAGCTCTAGAAAGAGTGTGGAGGAACTAACTAAAGAGCACGAGACAAAACAAATATTTTTTACCTGAATCTTGTGGATGACTTTTCCGTCTTCTCCTTCTTCACTGCATGCAGAAGCTTTCCCAAGGAAACTACTTTGATACCAATTGATTTGTCACGAGAGTGTATATCATGAGGGCACAATGATATTACTTAGTGCGCACTTCAAAATTTCCAGAAAACACTCTTCCAAGGAGGGCACACTGGATGTACTTAGTGTGCACTTCAGAAAAATGCAAGCCGACACTCTTACAGGAAAACTAAGAGAGGGCGCACTAGTCTACTTGGTGCGCAACAAAGACAAACTCACACCCAACAAATGATTACATAAACAGATAAGAGAGGAAAGGTATGAAAAAATTCATCAAATCTTATTAGAGAGAAATATGTCCCTTTAATAATGCAGGGTGAATTCTTACAATGGTAGTTGTTGCTTTATTTGTGCAACGCCCTGCGCATTCAAACTAGTGAGGGTTGTTTCTTGCAGGAAAGGACTAACAAAGACTGACTAACAATTTATTTTGGATATATCCTTGCTCACTATACTGGAAAAAGATTTATTACAAATATATAAACTGACTAACACTGACATGGATAAAAAAGTAACATAGTAAACATTCTTTTAGAATGCCTTGCTTACATGATTGGTGAGATCAGATTACAATAGAAGTTTATGAGTGAATACTGATCCTCTTCTACTAGTTTTCCAAGGAAGGTGGACACCCTTCCTGGTGGCCCAACACCACTTCCACCATAAGCATTGCCAATTAGTGGATGGAAACCACCAAGTTTTAAAGAAACGTGCATAATATTTCTCACACAATTATATGTGAATTTCCAAAGAATAATGAGGAACAACAAGTTGAGGGAATAATGATCCACACTAATCATTGACTTGTGGTTTTTGGTTGAGATTCATTGGAACTTGAAAAAGGTCACAACTTTATTTATGGAGTCCATAGAAACTGAATTATTACCTTTTTGTGTAAATAGTCATATACACTACATTCTGGCATTTACAAAAGGTTTAGAAATAGAGATAAGTAAAGAAATTTTAAGGGCATAGAAGTAAGGAGGTTGAGGGAATTAGTGCCCTAACTCTTTTGAGTGGCTATTGTTTATGGTTGAGGGAACTAATGTATATAAATAGTGAGCGAAGAGTTCATGGTGTTATCCTTTGATTGCTTTCATCCCATTTTCTGAGCTTATATTTTTCCAACAATGCATGGTTTCATGGAAATATCCCACTATGGATCACAGGGATGCTTCATGCTATCATTGAAATATTTTGAAAACATTCTCTTTTTTCTTCTTTGGATTACTTTGCAACCTAATATGCCATTTAGTGTTTATATATTGTATCCTAAATTCCATCTTACATAAATATGGAGATAAATACTAACATCTAGATCCAAAATCCTAGACTAATATTTTAACATCATCCACTGATGGATAGGAGGAGAGAGGTGGAGGAAATGGTGGAAACAATAGAAAAATGAGGTAGAGGGTATGAGTAGGGTAGAGTGCATTTCTTAGAATACACCATTTTGTTATAATCCTAGACTAATAAACTAATTATGAGGGATAACTTGTATTGTTCCTCCTATAACATGTTGATTCACTAGCACTTGAAATAATGAATGGAACTTGGACCATAATAGAACTATAGAACTGTGATGAAGGTTAATTTTTATGTCAAATTTAGACGAATTTTTTTTCACAAAGATTATTTTTAGTGACACTTATCCTACACCACACTTGTGTGCCATGAAACATAAAAATAAATTTTGATTGAACTTTTGGTTTTGTTTTGTTAGAAGTTTGTAGGGTCAAGAACATGAATATTAGTATTTACATGAATATTTTGTACATCATCATCACAATCACATTTTCCTTTGCTAGAGCTAATGGATGCTCTCAATCATCGAATTCCCTTTGCATCCAAGGTTCCAAACCATTCACGAAGTGGAAAATCCTGTCTTCTTTTGACATATCCTTGATTTCCAACACGGACCCATACACTCCTTGATATAGGCTTAGATCTTACCAATGTGCTTAAGTGCCAACAATGAGGGATAATTTTAAGGATGAAAATTTATATTAAAATGTTGAAACATGGTCTAATCTTACTAGTTCTTAATATGAAAAATGTAAAATGTTTGGTCATAGTTTTGTAAAATTATTCAAATTTATAAGGATTTTATATAGTTTCTATAACATTTTGGCGATTTTGAAGGTAAAATAATTTTATTCTATGGAATATGGGGAATCGTTTCCCCAAATTCCATAGAATAAAATTATTTTACCTTCAAAATCACCAAAATGTTACATTATGTGAGGCTTCAGTCTGATAATTTTTTATTATGAAAAAGAGAAACCTTTAACAAAATACAAAGTTGCAACATAAATAGATTTGGAAATGCTTGGATGTCGCAATGAATAGTTGATAACAATATAGAAGTTCCACTTTCTCCATAATTACAAAAAAAAAATTGACAAAGAAAAATGATAAATTTAACCAAATAAAATCATAAATAAATGTGCTTGAATAGTATTGTAGGCAATAGTATTGTGGGCATTGTGCAACCGAATTAGTCTCTCTAACTAATTAGGGCATCATTTTGTGCATAAGACCAATAATCACTTTACTCAATTAGAAAGGAACTCAACAAGGAAACTAAATAGTTTACCAGGGCCAAAGGGATCCTCCCAATTTCCCAAACATCAAATAAAAGGCCAAACGCATACATTTGGACCATGGAAGGGACACTTGAAACAAAACTTTAGCATATGTGACTCATCATGAGGATGAGATGGACCCTCATGTCATCCTAGGGAAGGTCTAGTATGTCTAGCACATGGTGCGTAACAATACCTAAGGGGATATGTGTATGACTAGTAAGAAATGAAAATTTCATACACTACATTTTACACCTATATCAAGAGTTGCGATTTGACAACCTGAAAAGAGTTGGGATATACCATGAAGTAAAGTGAAAGTCACAAAATAACATAAGACAAAGAGAAACAAGGCGACAAATAGTAGGTAAATAAAAGGGTGCAAGTGAAAATGTAGTTTCACGTATAAGAAAGGATGTATGCAAATGTGCCTCAATATAAGAAGAGAATCATATTGCAATAGAGCTATCTCTATAAACAACACAAATGACTTGACTTGCCTATATACCGATGTGAAACAAATTGAACATGTATCATGTGAGGGCACACACTAAAAAGAAAAGAAGAGAAAATTAAAAGTAAGATAATAAATGGCGATGGATGTCAAGAAAATGACATGGTTTCTAAGGTACATAATCTTTTCCTCCATCGTATTAATCTGCCACAAATGTTTGACAACATCCAGTATCCTTTGTAGTCCTTAGTATACACTTAGAGTGCATTAATCCATCATGAATGTTTGAAATTTTTTTGGTTTGTCCCATTGAATGTTGAAAATGTCCAAGTACCATTGTCATCGCTAATATACTCAATGGAGTTCATTATCTATCATTAATGTTTGAAAACTTCTTGGTTGGTCCCTTGAAATGTAGACTATCCTCTTGTTGTTTGTAATAAAAACAATTTAATCTAATACAATGAATGCCACTTTCCCTACCTCAACAACTATCTTCATGTTGCATTTAGATAGATATCAAGGAAGATGGTTAGGTTTTGAAAATTACCCCCTACCTTAGGCCAATTCCTATGTTGCATTTTAATTGTGTTCAAAGAAGATGATTGGGTTTCTAAAATTCCCACCATTTAAAAGTGGAGAATTATCTCTACGAGTATTTTAACACAACCTAAAATGGAACTTCACCAATATCCTTAACCTTTAACAAATAGAGCCATGATATGTTGTTTCACATCATAGAAACATAACCAAAACTTTGATAATAAACATGCATTGATTAGGAAATTCAATGTGGGTGGGAATCACTATAATGGAAAAATGTGAGGATTGAAAAACTCATTTGTATTTTTGTATTTTTTTTTTTATCGATTGCATTGAGAGTAAGAAGATGTATATATAATAATAATAATAATCTATTTTTAAGGTCACAACCAAGCTAGCACACCAAATTGGTGTATGAGACCCCCTTGTTTGTGGGACAAGGGACCCCCCTCCGCCCAACGATTTGACTGGTAAAGTCTACGAAGGTATACATACCCTACCCCCATCTGGATTTGAACCTGTGACCTCTTAAGAGGAAACATATACAATCTATGTAATATGTAATATGTTAAGCATGTAATGGATAAATTAAATTGGAAATAAAAAAGAAAATTATATATGTATTAAACATAAATAAATTTGTGTTTTAATTTAATTTTATTAAATTTAAAATTAAAATAAATTTACACTAATTACTTAACCATCATACTAATTATTCCTAAATAATAAACCAATAAAATGGCCACGAGTAAAAGTGACAATTACTGATAAATAAGAAACCAATGAAATGAAATAGCCCGAGAAAAAAATACACCAGTTTTTAACCGGGGTAACATATGAATATTTTAAATCAAGTTTGTGAAATAAAAAAAAAGACCATCATACTAATTATTCCTAAATAATAAACCAATAAAATGGCCACGAGTAAAAGTGACAATTACTGATAAATAAGAAACCAATGAAATGAAATAGCCATGAGAAAAAAATACACCAGTTTTTAACCGGGATAACATATGAATATTTTAAATCAAGTTTGTGAAATAAAAAAAAGCTTTTAAATCAAGTTGTGAAAGAAAAATTAAACTAATATGGAGATGCGGGGTATCGATCCCCGTACCTCTCGCATGCTAAGCGAGCGCTCTACCATCTGAGCTACATCCCCAATTGAAGAGAACATTTTATTCTTTAAAATAGTCCTCTTGATATTGCTATAGAAACGGTCGACGTGATGAGTGTGCCCATGGACGTAATGTGTCCGTGTTGTGTGGTAAATTTAACGCCTTTACAGGAGATCGAACCCGTGTCGTTTGTGTGGTAAATTTAACGCCTTGCCCTTCAGGAGTCTCATACTACCACTAGTGGTAGTACATGGGTTTTTATGAAGGAATCTCATACTATAAAAGGAATCTTCATAATAGGGCAAGGGTATAAAAGGATTTTTCTTCATGTGTCTCGTGAGGGACACCCTAAGTACATGGGTTTTTCAAAAAATTTTCTATTTATGCTTGAATTTTTTTTTAATAATTTGTTACTCCTTTTTTTTTTCACTGTAATGAAATGGTTCAGTATTAACTACATAATCTTGTTCAGATATATTTTATAAGCACATGGATGTTGTTTTGCATAAATTAATTCTTCTAGTAGAGCTCGAGAGGTATGGGAACTCGGAACTCGGAACTCAATAAGACACTAATTACTCTTGGATGGGTTATTATTGAATTGGTCGAGCATTTCTTAATACTCTTAATCATGTTGCAAACTTACTATTTATTTAATTTTGTTGTAAGTTCCATGCTACACATTATTATTTATCCTTGTTAAAGGTTAATGCTAAAGACTTACTATTATTTATAATTTTCTAAATGTTTTTTAAGAATTTGGAAAATGCTTTAGAATATTTACTTTTCAATATAGTCTTATAAAAACTATTATATTCCTTTGTCACTTCAAGGGTAATTGCTAGTTATAATTGAGATAATGTGTATGGTCAACCGAGTCATTCGTGGTTTTATCCATTTATCCTTTTAACTTGATCTATGAAATAAAAAGTTACATAAAAAAAATCATATTCATATATAAGAGGGAGATGCGAGGTATTGATCCCCATGCCTCTCACATGTTAAGTGATCACTCTACCATATTAGTTATGTCCCCTTGTGAGAGAATGCCTAGTTTCTTTCTTTGACATCTTGGGATATTTTTATCAAGAGTGTCCGTGGAATGTAAACATAATGGTGTTTGTAAGATGTAGTCAACATATTTACTAATGGTCAAGCAAAGGAAATTTTATGATGATTTTTGAGAGGGTTCTTGGTTAGGTATTTTGTGATTGTTGAATTGACTATTATTGACTGGTTGATTGATATTTGTGCTTGAGGTTGGATGGGGGTTGATATAAGAGAGGGTGCTCAAGATCTCGAGGGTAGCATCAAAACCCAAATTTCATTTTTTACACTTGATCTATCTTGAGTAAAGTGTGTGTATCCACCTTCTCAATGTTCATGAGTGTCGCTTGTGAGTTTGTGATTTGCGATCATAACTAACATAGGGGCAAACTTTAATCTCAATTGAGCATTTGGCTAGGAGATTTGTCACTAATCCATCTTCATTCCCAAAGGAGGAATTGTTGTGAATCATTGATTGGTGAGGTTTTCATTAAGGTGAATGAAACACACTCTATTTATTTATTTTAAACTTCTTATGTTTTGATCTAAGTTTATAAAATTGTGTTACACATAGAAGTTATGATTACTTAAACAATATTGTTTAATTATTGATAATAAAAAATAACCTTAAATATTGAAGCAACCTTAGCTAGCATTCCCTAACACTTATCATTAGTTGGATTGTTACAATATTATGCAAAATCATCACATATAAAAAGTAAATAGAAGAATACCTAAAAGAGAGATCATAGACAACAAACACACATTTGAATGCTACGAAATTGAAATATCTAAGATTCTCAATCTACTCTATTTTCCACTCAAAGTGAAATTCCTTTTATTCGATGACAACCTCCTAACCCTATATTTATTAAATTGAAATGTGATGCAATCTTACGAGAAAATCTATCTATAGTAGGTATCAAAGGGATCATTAATAATTAAACATGTGTTCCAATGGGATATTTTGAGTGTCCACCCAAAATTATGCAAATATTATAGCTCTCTAAATAGGCATTGTCCTAGTCAAAGCTCTTAATATTTGGTCTTTAATAATTTAAGGAGATTCTGAAAGGAAAATGAATACTTCAAGGTGATGAATACAAAATCACTCTAGGAAAAACCAGGTTTGATGAGAATTTATCATCCTCATATTGATGTTTAATCCACCTTCTAGTGAAAGTTTTTCAACTAGTGACTTTCTTAAAAGGAATACAATATATTTCTAAAATTGAGATTAAAAGAATATACATATTTGAAGCATAAATAACCAAACATCTTCCTTACTCAATATCTATCTCTCACAAATTCTCCATTCATTTATAAACCATATTGTATGTTAGCAAAGGTCAAGGAAGCCGTTTCGATATAAAGGTCTAAGGGCTCTTAAAACATATCCATAACCTTTAACAACATAACCATATAAGTTGTATGATATCATTTAATTATAACCAAAAGCTATAACCATATAAGTTATTTGATATCATTTAATTATAAACAAAAGCTTTGGTAATTAAGCACGCATAAATCAAAACATTGACGTGGGCGATTTTAATTATTCGTAAGTGGAAATGTGTATGTAATATATATATATATATATATATATATTTGTTTTTGGATGGAAATTTGTTAATGAATTTTATAAAATTTTAAAACATTTAATGATATTTTTATAAAAGTATTTAAAATTTCAAGAAATTTATATAATGGGTAATATTTTTGACTTATTCAAAGAAAACATTTTTTTTGGGATTTGAGAGTGATGGATGACATAATTCAAATCTAAGAGGGTTTTCAAGGTTCATGAATTATTATAGTATTAAAAGAATATGCAATTTCTATACTTTTCATGTTTAAAATTTCCATATTTTTCATATTTAAATTTAATAAAATTTAATCTTTAAATTTTAATATAAATAAATAAAAAAATTGTTAAAATCTGACATGAACAAATTGAAAACGGGTCAAAACTTTGTCTCTTTAAGCAACTCCTATAAAGATGAAGGTATGGGGTATCCATCCTTATTTGACTCCTATAAAGATAGAGATGCAGGGTATCTATCCCCATATTTCTCTTATTCATTGACTTCTATAAAGATGGAGATGTAAGATATTGATCTTTTTATTGAAAACGTAGTTTGTAAAATTTGTAGAATATAATAAAATATAATAAAGTATTAAGATTTTTTTTAATCAAATAGTAAATTGGTAAATAATAGATATATGTTGAAATAATATTTAATTTGTTAGGATTGGATTCATTGATAAGGAGTGAAGAGTTTTTTTACTAATATGTAAAACTCAATGTCTTATATTATATAAGATTATCTCATGATCCATATCCGCATAAATGAATTAATTAGAACCTATCTCTATGTTCTTCAATTAAAATAAACCAACTAAATTACTAGTAAATAAACCAACTAAATTACCAGTTATATTATTGATGATATTAGATCACCATATATTAAAATATTGATTTTTTTTTCCAAATTTTCATTTTTAAAATTAAATTATTTCATTAAAATATATTAATAAAATAAATAATAAATACTACCCAATTTATTTATTGATTTCAAACAAAACAATTATAACTCATCATCATTCTGCTTGCTTTGCCGTTACAGATAGTTGGTTCCTCCCATATAACTAAATAATAAAATAAAAATAAATATAATTTTGTTAATGCCAACGGCAGGGTGTTTCGGCCTTGTATATGGTTTATTAAAAACCACCCAAACAAATTTCATTTTTGTTGAAATTCAATGAAGTAAAAAATCTATACATATTATAGTTCCAGGTTGTTTTAGGTATTTCAAAGTTTTGGATTGTTTCATAGATCCTCAATGAACTATTTTTTTTTGGAAATTTGACTTATAAAATTATCCCGGAAAATAGTTTTGAATTTTATTGGATATAGCCGTAAAATATGACTGCCGGATTTCATTTCAACCCAGATGTTGACGGGAGAGATTGAGGTCAAGTCTACAATGCTGTTTTAACTAAACTTTTCTTCTATATTATTTAATATAGTCGGCCGTCTTAGCTCAGCTGGTAGAGCGCGTGGCTTTTAACCACGTGGTCGTGGGTTCGATTCCCACAGACGTCGCTTCTTCTGGTGTGTTGCTATGTGAATTTGTTAAATTCATCTTTAAACTTGAACTGTAACAGGTTAATCTCTGGGAGTTGTAACTAGTGTTTTGGATTGTATAGAATCTATTGCTACATACAACACGCATGCCACTCGAGAACATGAAGTTGTAATCGCTATGGATGGGAGGGACCCCGRCCCAGTACACGCTGCCYGCCACACATAGATTTTGAGGCTCGTTCCCAATTCCMTATAWATATAAGCCAGGATTCATGAGGCAGCTATGCCAGCCCGCTAGCTGTGCCACTGCATTCAAGAGAAGYGGGATTTCCAAGTTACCTCTTCTCTCTCCGTATTTCAAAGTCTCGCACGCAGAAGAGGAATGAATGGTTCTTCAGGGATTAGAGAACCATAATCATTAGAGAGCCGAATTTGCTGAATTCAGCTTTAAACTTGAACTCTAATAGGTTAATCTCTGGGAGTTGTAACTAGTATTTTGGATTAGAGGGGCCGAATTTGCTGAATTCAGCTTTAAACTGAACTGTAACAGGTTAATCTCTGGTAATTGTAACTAGTACTTTTGGATTAGAGAACCATAATCATTAGAGGTCTTGGTAACTAGATAAGCAGAAATTTTGATTGTTGTAACGTGTATTTTTTTATTATTAGAGAATCATAATCAATGTGACTAGATAAGCATAACATTTGGTTAACACAGTAACCAGTTTAGGTATATCTCTATCTTTCTATGGATTTAATTGCCATCATTGTCCCATAAACAAGTGAGTCCTATATACCAATGAATATTTTTATTTTTCCTTTTAAGAAATTACAAGTTCAAATTCAGAGAAGTAGGGTAGAGTAAGATATGTATACGTGAAGAAGATCCCTTGTCCATACAAGTGGGGTTTATACACCAATTTAATGTACAACTTGACTTAAAACTAAATTATTACTAGCATACCCCGAAGCAGGGGAAAAGAAACAACAAAGTGAATTGAGGTGGTTAAATTGTTGAAAGATGATGGGTTTTTCTTCTGAATGGAAAATGAATACTTCAAAATGTCCATCTTCATCCCACATCTTGGGTTTTTCTTCTAAATGGAAAATGAATACTTCAAAATGTCCATCTTCATCCCACATCTCACAAAATATTTTCAACAATCTTGTAACAATATAAATCACCCAAGTGCATGCCCACATGCAATAATCGCAGATATGTGACCGTGACTCGATGTAATTAACCATAGGAGAGATGACAAAAGATCTCATAGAACCAACCTCTTAAGGAACACCTTAGACATAATTATTATATCTAGATGTAAAAATATATTGAACCTTTAGAATTACTAGAACAATCTATCACTACATAAATCTTTAAAAAATCTTGAGCACTAGTAACAAATTTGTGGAATAGAGAATCTAAGTTGTATAATGAGTAGTTAGGTTATGGATAAAAGACAAAATTTTAATTGTACATGTTTTTATTTAATCTATGGGAAGATTGGTCAAGTGGCATGGATATTCACATCGAATTAAATGATCAAACATGATGTGATAGAAATGATATAATGCTAGAGGATTTGTAAACAATGATCAATTAGAAAAAGTGATAACTTAACTATGAAAGTGTGCATTTAAGTGAGTATGTAAGAATCAACCAATGTCAATGAATGACAATCATCATTCAAAATTAATATATAATGTAGTGTTGAACTTAAACTATAAAGTGTGAACAAATTGACATCTAATATAAGTTCAAAATATCATTGAGCAATGACCAATTTACCATCTAATATAAGCTCAAAATATCATTGAGCAATGACCAATTTACATGGTCACATAAATGAATCTAATTCTAGTAAAAACTATTTTTGAGGAGGGATTTCCTTCGAAAAGTGTAAAGGTACTTTTTCATACAACTTGCAACCTCGATGGGAAATGAATGGTCGACAATCCACATACCAAAAGATATATTGACCCTTGGATAAATCAAAGTCCATTAGCTACTGAAAATGATGCCAAATATTTGAATGGGTTTTGATAAACTATTCCTAATACTTCACATGAGAAATAAGTTGGAACTATACGTATATAGTGAATGTGTACATGCCATAATTTTCAAACAATATGTAGGAATTGTTCTGTGGTTGTCTAAGAAGAAAACATATTGGCACTAGGCAAGCCAACCCATAAGTTAACAACCCCTATTTTGTAAAGACTTGCAAATTAAATTTGTGTATTTCCAACTCTCATTCTCCCATAATTTAAAATTTAAAATGGGATTCCTGCATTGGAAAACATATTCGGATAAAATTTAAAACTGGAATCATGCACTGTTTTTGATTCAACTTGCACATGAAGTTGTGGTGTAAAAAAAATTCAACAATAGGGGTTTTGAGTTGTATCATCTCGCTAGCAACAATATTATTTACATAATACTGAAAATTAAAAATAATATTATTTTACCAACTTGCACCGGATTTTATTAAATAAATAAAAACAAAAAAAAATTTGCAATGAAATAAGTTTGAATACAACTAAATATTATGACCAAGATGAAGATAATATTGTAAGAGAATCTATATATGCATGCCAAGAGGGTTGCAACCCAATTTTTATCCATGCCAGTTATTGTTCTTCATACAGAACCACATGGATGTCTTGAACGAAATGGTACTGCCCCGCTGCTCCATGATTGTAATTTTTGCATGCATTAACAAACAAAGTCAGTAACAATCCAACATACACTCAGTCTGATTGTAATTCCTACATGCATTAACAAACAACTTCATTAACAATCCAATATATATTCAGACTGTTTGGCTTAGCCACTTCTTCCATTAGATATTGTGATTATAGAAGCTGTGCTTCTGTGATTATCAGGAGTAGAGTCACATGATCGATCAATAAGCACCAAATTAGTTGCATAGGCCCACACCTATCTCTTACAGCTCGTACACGACCACATGCTTGAACTCATAAACGACCACGCACTTGAACTTTGACAATAGTTTGATGAAGGATTTATCTGGTTGATGTAGCACAGTCCTGACACAAAAAATAATTGGTAAAATTTTTCATTCATCAAGTAGCTGAAATCAGATTATAGATAGATTTAGATAGAGCATAATATATACCTCCAGTTTCGTGCATTGCATTTACGAAGAAAGAAACAAGCTCTCTCTTCTCCACGTAGTTGGAACCGGTTGTGCCAAATCCAAAATACCCATTAGAAGCTGCAATGAAAGTGTTGTAAGTGTAGAATCCATTGCTCCCACAGGAGCTACCAGCTCCGCTCGCAAGGCCATTGAAGAAATTATGAGAAATTATAGTCCCCACATTTCCACCTTCGCCACTTGGGGATACTCCCCCTGAGTTGTAACAGGGGTCGCTCTGGCAGCTATTGCCGCAATAAGCATAAGTGGTGCCACAATATTCCCACTTACTACAACTATTGTATCTCAATGCGCAAACGCTCAATCCTAAATAAAATAGTCTTCATATGCGCGCATAATTGCACAGATTCAACATTTAACAAGGCCTATGTTCGCCGTAGTTGTTCATTTGGAACAAAATTGTGTTTATATTATCGAACTCGAGTGCTCGTGTGCTCGTATTTTCCCCCAGATAAATTGCGAAATAGAGCATTCCCACAACGATCTGAGTTGTCACAGGTCCGAAAAGTATGATATCTAAGCTTATTTGTCCTTGAGTTAAACCACCTTCTCATTTGGACCATGCATCCACAGATCCCTGAGTTTAGAAGAACAATAAGGATTTGCTATACCGGAGGAGGAACAAGAAGGTAGCTCAAGAAAAACCTAAAGAGCCTCCTTCGCCTGCTTCAACCACCATTTGTCCAACAGTCCACAGATTCAAACAATAGCGCTATCATGGAGGTCCAAGAAAGAAAGTTCCACAGACCCTGGGATCGTTGAGAACTGTTGAGTGAGCGATCGAAAGAGGGGTGGAGAATACCGAGAAACAAAGTGCCTTGGACCTGCGATCGCTGAGAGCAAAATCTGAAAAAAATGTGCTAGGTTGCGCCATGCTTCGTCTAGAAAGTGATTGAGAACAAAACTTAGCAGCCCATGTCGACCAGGAAGCAGTTTGGAGTCGGCGAAGAAGACACGTCAAAAAAATGGATTCATCTAATACAAATGAACAAATTGCATGTTTTTAGCAGCCCATGTCGGTAGGGAAGCAGTTTGGAGCTGACAAAGAAGACACATGGAAATAAAGGATTCATCGAATACATATGACATGTTTTAATAAGCTTTGTACAGACGATGAAGGTTGGGAGAGGAACCTCCCCTTAAAAAACACCTTCGATGTAATAATAAAAGGTGTTGGGATTTCACATCGTCAACTTTGGCATGACATTAATGTGTGCAACAAATGAACTCGACTCAAAATAGTAGGATTGTCTCGTTAGGAAGCAAGTGGAGTCAACATTCATTCATTCATTGTTACAATAATTGATTGTGTGGTGCTTCTTCTACACAACACAAATGAGAAGAATAAGCTGGCATCATAACAATGAATAAAAAAGGTTCAACTCCTTCCTTCTACACAAGGCACACTCCCTAAGAAACACACATCACTTAAAAAAAAATCACCATGAATCTCCAAAGAAATTAAAACACAAACAACCTAGGCGTACAGTTATGCTTCCTAACCTAGACGTATAGTTATGCTTCCTAGAAGCCCAAACAAATGAAGAGCAGGGATGAGGCCCCAAAAAAATAAATCCTGAGTAGCCGAGTGAGAGAAAATTTAAAATCTAAAGAGCCCAGATGTGTTTTAAAATTAATTCTTCACTTAAAGTATTAACGTTTATTTTCATGAATGCCCTCTGGAGGCTAATTATGTATTTGCACCAAGCGAGTGAAACCTTGATCAAAATTCTTCCCAACATCTGCGGTTGCAAAAGATCTACGCCAGAGACAAGTTGTTAAGCTTCAACAATTTTGGCCTGAAACCCTCACCATGCTACAAGCAATTGTCCTGCTTTCGAGTCTCGACTGTTTGTGTTATCTCTCGTATGGGGCATAGTAGCGTGGCAGCTTTTTTACATTGGGGTCTTGGAGATGTGATGGTTGATGCGTGCGAAACACTTCCTGGAAGCCTAGCACTGCCACATGATGACAACGACTTGGCACTGTCATCAAAATTTAAAATAATATTTAAAATAAAGGATTCATCGAATACAGATGGCATGTTTTAATAAGATTTGGAGAGATGACTAAGGTTGGGAGAGGAACCTCTGCTAAAGAACACCTTCGGTGTAATAATAATAATTATTTTATACTAGCACATCTGACTTGCGACTGGAGAACGCCGAAAGGGTTCCATTCAGAACAAGATCCATGACTGAGCCGACTCCAACATAGAGCGCACATAAACAACATGACAGAAATTACCCCATGCGTGCCAAAGGTATGGTATGATTTGAGTGCATTCTGGATAATGACAGGTGAATATTAAACGTCTGTGCAGGTCGTGGCATCAAACGACCTTTCAGATATAAAAAATGAATGAGTGACACCAAAATGAAACGTGTCCAGAGTGTTTTTTAATGATATAAATGTGGCCTGCATATATTTTAATCCTCCTTAATCATTTGAACATGGCAATTATGTATTTTTATAGTAAATTTATAATGTGATTAGGTAAATGTAAAAAAGTAAACATGTTAACGGATGCCTTCATAAATGCAAGGAAGTTATGAACAATAAATCTGAAGCATTGATTTTAGAGGACGACTAAGAATATGCCAACATCTCCAATGCTTAGACATCAGATTATTGCACCTGTTACTAGAATGATTGTCGTAACGAGGCGGTTCGTTACATAGACCCAGGAGCTACTGAGAGTTTTATTTCTGGTGCAGCGCTGAAAAGGATTAAGGTAAAGGCAGTCGAACAAGACGAGTTTCGTTTGGTAGAGATGGCTTCGGGAGCTAAACAGAAGGTCGGAGGAAGGGTTACGGGCTGTGCCCTTAACTTGGGAGAGTTTGTCACGAGCGTCAACTTATACGTCACGATCTTAGGATCTTATGACGTCGTGATCG
>ML776756.1:606654-620030 GCA_009831015.1 Picea engelmannii | reverse complement strand
AACGTGTCCAGAGTGTTTTTTAATGATATAAATGTGGCCTGCATATATTTTAATCCTCCTTAATCATTTGAACATGGCAATTATGTATTTTTACAGTAAATTTATAATGTGATTAGGTAAATGTAAAAAAGTAAACATGTTAATGGATGCCTTCATAAATGCAAGGAAGTTATGAACAATAAATCTGAAGCATTGATTTTAGAGGACGACTAAGAATATGCCAACATCTCCAATGCTTAGACATCAGATTATAATTTAAGATTAAAAGATCATTAATTGTGCCCATTATCAATAGGTATACGCCTTTCGGCTTAATTACTATTTATCGTTACTTTAAATTGCACTCTTACTTGTAAGCAAGACTATTTCATGATGTTTCCCTTTCAGTGCTGCAATAAAGGTGGAATTAGACTACAGACAAGGCAAAAGACAAATGAGTTGCCATTCCATTAGAAAACCAACCTAAATGATAACAGAGCTGCATGGTATAAAACCCCATAACTCTCGCAAACAAAGCGAGTGCTCTACCATTTGAGACACATCGTCAACAAGTTTTTTCAATGAAATAATTTGAAATAACATTTAGATAAAAATTGCTTATGTAACTCTTTTCTTCAACGTCGACATAGGTAGAGAGGAGAAATATAAACACTAGCAGCCCCCAAAGTGGGTGAGAGGGAATCTTGAAGAAACCAAAGTAGGTGAAGGGGAATTGGGTTGGATACGTTGTAAAAAAATGGGGAAGTAGAACGTTGAAGAGAATCGAGGTGGACACTTTGCATAAAGATAGTAGATTTTTTTTTGAGAGTGTATATTAGAGTTTTTATTTTCTAGCTTTTAGTTGAACTCGTTCATGTATAGTTAATGAAATATTGGTTTGACAAACTTTGTGTTTTTGTTTGTTTGTTTTTTTTGGCATCAAAGTGTCATACTGTAGTCTACTAGGATACCTAGATATAATAGGGTGACATGCTCATTATCGAGGTTGTACCTTTCGTTGAGTTTGGGTGACCTCCCACATTGTTAGATGTTTATTACTGGCTTTCCATGCACTTGGTCTTGAACTTGTGACCTCTCGTAGCCCAAAGGATCAGAGGATGCTCGATTAACGAACTCTCTTGTAGGCCTAAGCCTAAACATGTTTTTTTCTCTATTCATACATAGATCAAAGTCACATGTCTAGTGCCAACAAAAAATGTGCTTTAATCACTAATGGAAGTATGTTTCGAGGATGTGTCAGAGGAGGTAATGAGAATCATGTTCATCATTATGTCAATCCAAGATCGACGACATTTGGGGTCACTAATGGAGGTCTCCCTATGTTCCAATAAAAATCCTAACCAAAATGGGACATGTAGCAAGGAATCATAAGTGATGATAATCTCTCAAGCACTATTAGATTTGTGGGAATCAAAGTCCATTGTTATGTCTTAGATAATCATCATGGGTAGTTGGTACAATTCAATCAAAGACTGATACCAACTCGATTGAATGAGATCAACAATACAAAGTGCACGAGAGGATTGTCACACCAACAATTTTTGACTAGTGAGATGATCATAATACACTATGAGGTGCCTAGATGGATTCTACAACATGCATGCTTGTGCATTGAAGCATCGATAAATTGAAAAGAGGATGAGTTAATTCTTGTGGTTGAAAAAAAACCTCCTTTTATTGAATGTGTACAAATGGAATTGGAAAGATCTTGAAAAAGCATATAGCCATGTAAACATGTTTTTTGTATGAGAGAATGAAGGTGTAGAGGTTAGAGAATGAAGAAGATACTCAACAAGTAAATCCTTATGTGGATATGAGAGAATGAAGGTGTAGAGGTTACATAATGAAGAAGAGACTCAACAAGTAAATCCTTATGTGGATGAAATAAGATTTAGTCTATGTTCAATTTAATTGTTGGTGAACCATCTAATGTAATTAAATAATTTTAATTTTTGAGAATTATATCTAACATACCATCTTAATTAAATACATTAAGCCTGAGCATTTCTCTATATTTAGATATACTAATGTAGCTTCATCTTAATCCAGATCAATTAAACATTGAGAGGGTTCAAAAATAATTTTAAATGTAAATCTCTTGGTGCTTAAAAGATCCCGAGTTAAAATAGATCCACGTTGGTGTGTGTGTTGTGTGCGTGCATTAATGCTCGATATTATTTTTTAAATTATTATTTTTTACATTACATTTTTTAAATATATTTTGATTTACATGCATGTGTGTAGAACACCTTATCCATGTTAGGTTGTTATTTAAAAAAAAAATTATATTGGATTGACTTATATTACATGTCATGTCAATTTTAGGAATAAAAGTTACACATCTCCTTTATTCTTCATTGTGTTATGCATCTAGCTTTTAACATTGCAATTATTGCATGTAATAACCAAATATATAAACTCATTTCAAGAATATAATTATAAGTTGGATAGGACAACCCTATTTTGGAAAGAAAACTTGGAGTTTAATTAAACTTTATCCTACACAAGGAAATGTATATACAAATTGAATGTAATCCCCAACTTTATGTATGTCTTCTATTTGAGATCCAAGTTGAAGAAAAAAACAAAAATATTTTTTATATAAACATCAATAATTGGACTTTACCTCAATTGTGTGTGTCTTTAAAAACCTATCATATACAACCGTGTTACATGATGCAAGACCAATTAAGAAAAATAAAACCAATAAGAACAATCTCATATTATCAAAGTCATGGTTTCAGACTTCCTACACTATGAAAGGAAAACTCCTTAAATATTA
The DNA here is from genome assembly GCA_009831015.1 of Picea engelmannii. Classification (NCBI taxonomy): domain Eukaryota; kingdom Viridiplantae; phylum Streptophyta; class Pinopsida; order Pinales; family Pinaceae; genus Picea; species Picea engelmannii. Next base: position 617,248 of record ML776756.1, on the reverse strand, counting down.
AATGTGTTAACACAAAAGAGAACATTGATCCAATCCATCAAATATTACTATTAGAACCAACCAAAGAGAATGCGCTGAAAATGATGAATATTTCTCTTACAACTAAACCTTCTCCATAAATCCCTTGTATGCATTACATATCCAAGAAACATAGACAAAATTGACATACTCGAAAGGATGCATAGTTGGTTGCAATAAGAACTCACATTGATTTTTACTAGAGAAAATACCACGTGTAGAACTATGTGGTGGCATTTTCTTTTACCTGTCATTTTATGTCCTCTCATCATAAATGGCCAGTCACATCAAACACCACTGACCAAATGGTATGATAAACTAACTTACATCCTGAGTGGGACTAATGGTTAAGAACATGTGTTTCCTCATAAGAGGTCACCAAATCCAAACAGGGGTAGGATATGTACACCTCCGTAGACTTTAGCAATCAAATCATTGTGCGAAGGAGGTCCCTGTCCCACAAACAAGGGGGTATCATACACCTTTTTGGTGTCTGGATTAGCCATGACCTTAAAATTAGATTATTATCTGCCCCCACCCCCACCTAATATGTTTTGCATATTATCTCCCCCCACTCCCACACTCATATATGAGGGTGGGGGGTGAGGGCGTTAATATGCAAAACATATGAAGTGTGGGAAAGGGAATGCCTAAGGGAATGAAAATGGTTTCATTTCTCCAAGACAAGAGTTGTTCTTTTTTGGATGGTCCATAAATAACCAATAGAGGCATTCAATATGTTCCATGAATAGGAGGGAATTTAGGGTGATCATTTCATCATGAGACATTTTCATGGGTTGTTGGTATAACTTAGTGAAATGCTATAAACAATTAGGTTGGATAATATTAATAGGCCACGATGCACGCAAATCAAAGAAGATACTACTCACACAAAGATATGATTTGATTGACACTCATTAGTATACCCCACCATCAAGTGGCCCTTTGTACTGGACAAATTACAAGTGTTATACTTTAATATGATTCCTCTCGACTTGAAAAATTAAATAAAATTACTTTAATATGATTTTGAATCCATTTCTCTGGAGCTTTTCTTCCCCTTCCTCTTTAGTAATCATTTTACATTTTATTTTCAAAAAGTGTTATTTGTCGAGTGGGACACCTTGCTAATGGTACACCACTTCTTCCATAAGCATTGCCAAGTAGTGGATGTAAATCCTCAAGTTTGAAAGAATCATGCATATTATTTCCTTTTTGTTTTATTAAGAATGAAACTTATGCTATTGTAGAAGTCTTCTCTTTGAAACTTATACTGGATCAATTTTGGCTTTGAATNGCATTGCCAAGTAGTGGATGTAAATCCTCAAGTTTGAAAGAATCATGCATATTATTTCCTTTTTGTTTTATTAAGAATGAAACTTATGCTATTGTAGAAGTCTTCTCTTTGAAACTTATACTGGATCAATTTTGGCTTTGAATATTAATACAAGCATTAGTATTCAACACTATTAATGATATTTGTTTGTTTATATTTTAAATCAAGGTTTTATCTGAATGATGTGTTATTGGAATTACAATTTATTTAATTTTTTATTGTTAATGAATTAGATTGATCCATCTTTATTATATACATTATTTCAGTGTTATTCTATATATGAATATTGTCCTGATTAATAATCTGTTTTAATTACTTAGGAAGATTTATTAATTCATACATAGTTGTTATACTCAAGCATATGTTCTGAAGATCTATATCTTTTTTGAATATCACTTATCCTAGTCAATTCATATACGGCTAGAATTATATCTGAGAATTAGATTAGTTTTATATGCTAAATTAGATTTTATTCAGTTTTTCATTCGTATTTCAAATACTTCTTATTCTTTAAAAGAGAAAAACAAAATCTCCTTTCGCAGGAGTAACTTTTATGATACTTATAATTAGTCATTTCTTGTAGATAGTTTTAAACCTGTATATGTTTATATTTCAGTTTGTTATTTGATCAAGAATAAAATCTATTTAATCAGATATAAAGTGTATATATTTCTCTTAGATTTAGTTTAATTTATGGATTAGGATAGTTATAGGTAACTGGACCTATACTAGTCGAAATTGCCATTTACAATGGATAAGGGTCTAGTCGGGATCTTGACTGGGTGAATTTCTAAATGTTGAACATGGTCATGTTTGATAATCAACATTTTGGCACTAGAAAGAGGGCCATCTGATAATGAATATATGAAACAACAAACAAAACCAAAGACCATTCAAGTAGATCAACTTCACCCACAATATATTTTACTGATGCACAATTAGAATCTCCAATTTGAAGAACTGTAAGTGATATTTTTTCCATTTTTTTTAGTTCACCATAATTCCAACAAATAATACAACAAATAAAAGATCTTAGAAATCAACTAGAAACTTCTCAAGGATCGTCTAATTCTATAGATTATGTTATCCAAGAATTAGGTGTTCTTACAAGAGCGTAGAGACATATAGTAGGTATTGAATCTATTCATTTTCAAGTTCCCATCCAAATTATAAAAACCAATGTTAAAAATGTTGGAAATAATCCTCCATCTACTCCTCCTTCACATACACGTTTGCATACATCTCCTCTTCCATGTCCTCCTCCATATCCTCCTTATCAACCAAATATTATGGCCGAAGTACCGGGAATTCCATGGAGAACTTCGAGAGCATTTAATGTTCCTAGAAATCAACATGGCTTACTTAAAAATCCAAATAAATGGTTACCAAAATTTAATCCAGAATAAAAAGAAACCCCTGACGATCATATCGATAAATTTATGTTAGTTGTCAATTTGAGAGACGTTGAACATGGAGACGTTGCATGCATACTTTTCCCATATACTTTCGAAGGAGAAGCCTCTACTTGGTATTTCTCATTACAAGCTAATTCTATTACAAATTGGGATACATTTGAAGATTTATTTATTAAAAAAATCAGAGACGATAAGTCTTCATATATTTTATTAGTAGAATTATCTAAAATTAAAATGGGTCCTAAAGAGAAAATTGAATATTTTAATCAAAGATTCCTTAAACTTATCAATAAAATATCTGAGACACCCAAACCTAGTTTAGACATTCATATTAACTTTTATTCTTCTGCTTTATCGATTTCCATTGCTATGTTTGTTAAACATGCAAACACAAATATTTTGACTGAAGCAATGCATGAAGCTTTGGATGTAGAAAAGGAAATATCTATTATTGCAAGTAAATCTCCAAGGGAAGATGCATGATCTTCTCAAGCAACCAAAAAAGTAATTATCAAAGAAGAAAAGAAAGATAAAAATGTTTTTGATATGGACAGTTTACAGAAAGTCATGAAAACATTAGCAAATGAAATAGTGGATGTTAAAGGAAAGGTAGACGAAGTTTCAAATAAACCATTCAGACCTTTTTTCAAGAAGAATACACAGATTCCACTTGGTGGCCAAACTTGAGAAGGATTTATTGTTGATGAAGAAGAAGGAGAGGATAATGAGGAAGTTAAATATACTAATTTGTTTTGGGATATTGATGGATTTTTTGATGAAGATGATTCAAAAGAATCTCTTGCTGCTCAAACCCGAAGTAAAAGTATATCTTATACTTTTGAATTTTCTCCAATAATAAATACTTCAAATTCACAACATGTAGAAAACAAGTCATCTTCAAAAATCCTTTTTGTTGTTGATAAAATCGATTATGATATTATAGAAGATATGAAAAAGACTAGGGAAAACATTTCTCTTTATGAAATAAGTAAACTGAAGTCTCAAAATAATAGTTTATTAAGGGCCTTAGGAGTTTCTAATAAGACAATTCCATCATCTACTACAATGAAAAACAAAGAAAAAAATTTAACAGTTCAAACCTTATCTTCTGATGTAGACATTGGTTCAATTCTCATAGGTGATAGATCAAGGTCACATACTCGTTCTTCTCTTCTGACTTTTAAAATTTTTAATACAAATGTACATAATTGTTTAGTTGATTCTAATGCATCTTTGAATATAATGCCTTATTCAGTTTTCCTGCAAATCAATGCACAACCACAAAAATCGACTATTCAAATTGTATAATTAGATAGAACTAGGGTAAAAGTTTTCAAATAATAGATATTATCGTTGTTGATATTCCGGATGCTTACGAATTAATCTTAAGTTGAGATTGGTTTGAAAAACTTAATGGATATTTCTCAACTAATTGATCTCACCTTTGGCTTCCATATAATGGGAAACCTAATCAAATTCATGTTAATAGGGGAAAACATATGCAACATAATGTGACTAATCTAGATGGAGAAAATGAACATGTGGATTTTGCTAATGACATTGTTGGGAATTATTATGCTGACTCTTATTTTGGAAATTTTAATGCTTAGATTTCTCCTTTTCAACCCAGAGTTAAAAGCTCAGGGATTGAAAATTTCTCTCAAACATAATTTTCCCGTCGTATTAATTTTGTAGATAATTGTAGATAGTTCTATAAATTATCCATTTTGGAAATTATATTTTGATGGATCTAAATATAATGACGGAGCTCGTGCAGGTTGTATTTTAATCAATCCTGATGGTGAAAATACTATGTTAACCCATAGATTAGAATTCCAACGCACTAACAACACCGCCAAATGTGAAGCATTAATTCGGGGTCTAAAGAAAGCTATCAACATGAATGTGCATGACATATTGGTTTTTGATGATTCATAGATCATCGTTAAACAGGTAAAACTTAAAATTCATTGCGTTTTTAATTATTTTAAACATTAACAACAATTGGCTCAGGATCTCAGTAGCAAATTTTGTGCATTCAATATTATTTCTATATCTAGAATGCAAAATGCTAGCACAGATCTATTGAGAAACGTAGCTTCTAGACTTATTTCTTCGGAAGATTTCTCTCTGGATATATTCTCTTCTGAATTGATTTTAGACCTTTTGTTCTTGATAACATAAACAATTGGTGTGTCTTTAATGATGATACTGATATAATCAATTTTCTTTCTTAAGAGGGAACATATGAAAATGATATCATTGATAAAGAATCACACTATCTTGAGTTAAACAAATCTTTTCCTGATGTTAAAATCAAATCTGAAAATATCATTCCTAAATCTGTTGTAAAATTAGAATATTTTTATGATTTAAAAGACATTTTCAAGAAACCCACAAATTGTAAAACAAATAGCTCTACCATGAGTGTTGAACTCATTAATCTGGGAACATAACAAAATCCTCAAAATGTCAATATTGGATTATGTTGTTCTCCTTTTGAAAGAACAACTTTCATAAAACTTCTTAAGCAGTATAAATATGTCTTTGCATGTTCATATGATGAAATGGAAAATTTTGATACATCATTAATTCAACAGACCATTCCTATGATTTTGGAAGAAAAACCAGTTCAACAAAAGCTAAGGAAAATTCATCCAAATCTTGAATCCCAAATTAAAAATGAACTTAATAAATTGCTTAAAGAAAAAATCACCTTTCCAGTGAGACATTCCAAATGAGTATCAAATCTTGTGCCCGTAAGAAAAAAGAATGAAGACATAGAAATTTGTATCGATTTCAAGAACTTAAACAAAGCCTCTGAAAAAGATAACTTTCCATTACCTCCTATGGAACAAATTCTTCAAGCAGTCCCAGGTTATGAAATGATGCCATTTTTAGATGGATTTTTTCGGATATATTCAATTCTTAGTACAACCTAATGATAGACTCAAAACTACTTTCAAAACTAAATTGGGTACTTACGCTTATCCAAAAATTCCTTTTGACTTAGCCAACGAAGACACAACCTTTCAATGAGCTATGGATATTTCTCTTCGAGGATTAATCAATAAATATGTTGTTGTTTACCTAGATGTCATGACAATTTATTCCAAGAATTGTTCAGATCATATTTCTCATCTTAAACATGTTTTTGAATGATGTTGTAAGTATGTAATTACTTTAAATCCTAAAAAATCATTGTTTTCTCTTCAAGAAGGTAAACTTTTGGGATTTATAGTTTCCAAGGAAGGTGTTTCAATTGATCCTTCTAGAGTTAAGAATATATCCAAAATTCCTTTGCCTCATAATAAAAAATCTATGCAGTCTTTTCTTGGACAAATTAATTTTGTGAAGCGTTTTGTCCCTAATTTCACACAAACCGTCTTACCTCTCCAACATATGATTAGAAAATACATGATATTCAAGTGGAATGCAATCGAAAAAGAAGATTTAAATTCTATAAAGCAAACAATCATTCAAGCACCTTCTTTACTTTCTCCTAATTTCAATAAATAATTTGTTCTTTATACATTTTCCTTTGAACGATCTTACGCATCTATGTTATCACGAGAAAATGATCAAAATGTAGAGGTAACAATTGCTTTTGAAAGCTCAACATTACAAGGTGAAGAGTTAAATTATACTGATGTTGAAAAACAAGATTATGAAGTTTTCAAATCCATGAAACATTAAGACCTTTCCTGATCAAATCTCACACCAAAGTATTAGTTCCACACTCTTCAATTAGAAGAATGCTTATTTAGAAATATTTAGGAGAGAAGAGAGAAAATTGGGTAACATCATTACTAGAATATGATTTAGAGATAAAACTTGCAAAACATGTATGAGGTCAAGGTTTATGCAAGTTATTAACTGAAAGCATCGACACTTACATATGCAAATGCATATAATGTAAAAGACATTGCAAATGTAAAACCAATATGTGCTACTCATGATAATCCTGATTCACAATATTCAGATTTAATTTATTATCTGTCTCATGGTACTGCACCTTTTCATTTAGATTTTAAAAAGAAACCCACTTTAAGAATAAAAGCCACACCATATCAACTCATCAATAATGTTCTTTTCAAAAAGAATTATGATTCAATGTTACTTAGATGTTTAGAAAAACAAGAGGCTGATAAAGTTTTATTTGACATACATAATGGACTTGCAGGTGGTTATTTCGAGGGTGATACAACCACACACAAGATTATACATGTAGGATATTACTAGACGACCTTGTTTAAAGACTCTCAAGCATATGTTCAAAAATGTGAAATCTGTCAAATTTCAACCAGACGAGATAAGAAACCAACATTACCTTTTCATCCTGTGATCATTGAACAACCATTTGAGCAATGGGGACTCGATATTATCGGTGAAATTGTCCCTAACTCTTCCAAACAACATAGGTATATTCTCACTGCCACCGATTATTTTAAGAAATGGGTGGAGGCCATTCCCTTGAAATCAATTACAAATGATCATGTAATTTCATTCTTAGATCGGTTTATTATTACAAGATTTGGTCTGCCGAGTACATTAGTTTTTGATAATGCAACTTATTTTTCTTCTTTGTAACTTACAGAATATGCACTTCAGAAAGGAATTAAAATAAAACACTCTGCTAATCATTATCCTTAGAGTAATGGTTTAGCATAATCAACAATTAAAAATCTTTTGAAAATTATCAAGAAAACTATCAGTGATAACTATAAAAGTTGGCACAAAGCATTAATTTATGCATTGTGGGTAGATCAAATTACTTATGTTTTCACTTGATTTTTATTTTCAGTTTTTTTTTTTAAATTTTGTTGATCTTGCTCCCAAATCCTTTTGGGTTTCATCTATATTTTAATGATATCTTCTTTCTTGTTTGTTTTTATTTTTATTGCTAGGTCATTTGATCAACATATACTTGATTATTTTTCTCATCTACATTATTTTTGACAAGTTATACCTGAGCTACAATATTTGAAAAAATTCTCAAATTCATGATTATATTGTTTCTCTAAGTCTTTTGTTTTGAAAATATTTAATAATTTCAAAATTATATTGACCTTCAACTATATCTATAAAGACTTAGGTTATCTTTTCTAAGATTTAATCAAGGTTTTCATTATCATAAATGAGGTTAATATGCTAATTCAAAACTCAAAACAAAATGTGATCAATTGAGTTTGTACCTCGTCGTCACAGATTTTAATGGCTTTAATTTATCACTACAATCTTATGATTTTTCATACATCATGCAAATAGGTGATATTTTCGAAGATATGTTAATATTCCTCCATGTTTGGTACTTTCCTGCCTTGCCATTACTATGAGTTGATTACACATCTCAAGTCATGATAGGATTACTCTATCGAAGGGTTTGAGTTATTTTGATTTTGTTTTACCCTGAGAGTTGAAGGTTTTTACCTGTGGGTGAGGGTTTGTTACCTTTCTGTGAGAGTTTTTCTGAGTTGCAGTAAATTTTCAGTATGGGTATGATATCTAGAATCAAACTTGGCATTGAACTTATTGAAGATAACGAAGACTATTATCCGACATTTCAAAAAGTTGGCTGGTTATATTTTTTGCGGAAGTTTAATGACTATAATTCACAGGTTACTAAATATTTTTCATTGTGTTTTAATGGAGAATACGACAAGGTTTGAGATATCAAGTTACAAATGAATGAGGAACTGATAGATCGAGTGACCAAGTTTCCATTAAAAGGGTGTTATAACAAGATTTTCCTCACCCCATGCAATCTTGCATAAAGGGCCTTATTCCATTTCCCTATGCAGACTTATCTTCCCTGTTGATAAAATCCAGAGACACAATTAATATTTTTCCACTTGTACGTATCTTGCATACTATACATCATGCGTATACGTAGGATCCTCCACTATAGCTCGCGTACATCGGGATTTGTGTTAGAAAATCAAAATTAAATGTCAGGGTTCCATGTCACGACATGGGATCTCTGATCCTTGGCCTTCCATATACTAGATACGTTCTGACTCGGCCCTTCAGTTCCATTTTGAAGGCTATAAATGGGCCATTTCCAAGCTATGGAAAAGGAGAAAGAATTCAACTTTGAGAGCAAAGTTAATATGGATAAACTATTACTTCATATTGATTCTGCATCCCTTTGTGCTTTAAGTCTAAACATAGTGTTCAACCCCCAAGCTCTTCCCTTATTGATGGAGAACCCCATTGTCTCCCTAATCGGGATTTATGTAGGAACACAATGAAATACATGAATACACATAAACACAGAGATGCAATGGAAATAAAACTTCATTTCATTAATAACAAACAACTGAAAAATGCGTACAGACAGAATGGAAATAAACTAGCTAGGGCGTTGGTAGCTTATCTCTTAGAAGAGATGTGGTGGCTACTGGCCTCTGAAATCTGTGTTACAATGAGGCTTGAAGGCCTATATATTATTGAGAAACAATGGAAAACCCTAAACATCCAAAAACCTAACCCTAGGAGATAAAACACCAGAATATGGGCCCCGTTGGGGTAAATTGGTACATCAAATTCTCGGGGCCGTAACTTTGGCATACTATCTCTTTTTGACGCACATGATACATCGTTAGAAAGATCTATCCGAGGAATACACTGTTGGCAATGAGTATCGAGTACGGAACATACTCATATTCGTCAGAGCATTCATGCCCAAAAAACATCGTTTAGGGCCTCAAAACAACTCCAGAAGTTCAGGACCTGAAGAACTGCTAAAAATAGTAAATTGTGCTACAATTAAGGAAACTGAAAAACTGAAAGAAACAATGGTGTGGGTCCAAGTGGAATAGGTGGGTGGCCACCAATATCCACCTGGATCAGTCTTCCCCCCTTAGGAAGCAATGGTCCCCATTGCGTTGAGTTCCTCCATGAGATGGGGAAACTTCTGCTGAATTTGGTCCCTGGTGAGCCACTTGCCCTGGTGAAGGAGTTGTCTTGCTTTGACAACTCGATATAGAGGGATCCTCTGTTGGTGTATGTTCTTGATCTGTGTGTCCATAATTCAATCAGTTGTGGCGTGTTCCATGCAATTTGGGTTTAACTTTGTTGGCGTGAGTTGTTCTGCCATGTCGGATGTGTCTAGTAAAGGTGGAAAGTAGGGCCGAAGGTTGTCCACATTGAACACTGGGTGCATACCAAGGAATGGTGGAATACTAAGCTCAAAGACATTGTCCCCTACAACCTTGGTGATGGTGTATGGCCCATTTCGAAGAGGGTGAATCTTGCGGTAGGGTCCAGCGAGACGCTCCTTTTACAAATGTAGCCACACTTTGTCGCCCACTTGGAAGTTGTGTGGCAGCCGATTTTGATCATGTCGTTGCTTGTACTTAGCATTGACAATGTCCAAGATGTCATGAACCTATTGGCGGATGTGATGAATGCGCTCAATGAAGTTGTTTGCCTTGTTAGCCTCAGACTGAACATGGGGTGAATCTGCCTGTAACATCCTGCTTTGGCGCACTGAGAACACTTATTATTTGAGGACACTTGCTCGCAAGTGATCTGGACCCTTTTTGATGTTAGACCTATTATATTTGATTATGATGTGATGGACAGATGACATGATGTGTTACTATTTGATGTAGGCGGGTTCTATTGATTCAGTTTGATTGAGTGTGCAGGGTTTTTGACCTTGAGGATGCAGAGGCATTGGTAGATCCCCCTTGGACTCCGGACTGAGTCAGGGAGTGTGCTTTTGGGTTGATATGTTTATTATGATGTTTTATTTGATTGATGATTTGATGTTGACATTTCTGACATGATTATTGGTGATGCAGGCTGACGATAGCTTGCC
>ML776756.1:579478-593810 GCA_009831015.1 Picea engelmannii | reverse complement strand
GAAAGTCAAAAGAGGAAAAGGGGGGAAAACCTAAGAAAAACAAGAATTAGGGTTTGAGTCTGAATAAAGGAAAGGAGGAGGGGGAAAGAGGAGGACTTTTTGCTGAGATTGGGATGGTTATGCTGAAGATAGATAGAGACTGACTGATTTCTGGTAGGAGTTGGGAAGCCTCAACAGATTTGAGTGGTAGCTCAGCCTTGGAGGCGAGCTGAGGAGCTAGTTACTCTCTGATTGTGTGTGTCCCCTTTGCGGCTCAGGGGGATGAGGGGGAAGAAGAGTACCCCTAGCGTTTGGCTGGGAGGTACTGGTGGGTTCTTGCGGTCGGCAAGCAGGAGCAGGAGCGGCAGAAGCACAGGAATCGTGGCAGCAAGCGAATAAGGCCAAGGTATGTTCCTGAACTAGTAGAGTAGAATGCATAAGTGATATATTGTTNAAAAAAAAAAAGGGGGGGGGGGTACTTTAGAAGATCTTCGTTGTAAACATTTTAGTTGAGGGTTTAGGTAATCCTTTGTGGTCCATGCTATTTTGTTTTAATGTCGTGGGCGTTGGGGCAGTAGGGTTTACTCTTTTACCCTGGGCATTGTAATTGTTCTGGGATTTTGTTATTATCTCCGTGGCCTTCTCGCTTTCCCTTGGACGTAAATTTTTTTTTTCACCGGGAACTTGATTTGCAGTAGGGTTTTTATTCTTGATCCCCCGACGTTTATTTTCATTTCGGGCCCTTTTTATATCTCGGGGTTCCCTTGCTTTACCGGGTCGATTTTAATTCAACCGTGGAGGCATTACACTGTGGGTTTTCCCCTTTTGCTTGGTCGTTGTTGTTTTTACTTGGGCGTGCGTTCTCTGTGGGTTCTCCCTTTTTTTTTTCTGGGCGTAGTCACCTGTACCGTGGGGGTTTAGTATGGCTGGGCGTCCCCCTTAGCGACCTGGGCACTTCTGGATGGGGGTATTTCTTCTTTTCACCAGCCGTAGGAACAGACTCCCTATCGTTTCCATATTGTAGTGTGTAGTAGCCGTCCTGGTACCCAACCAATCTCGCCCTTGCCTTAGAGTCCGTGCTTCCACAGTTAATAGCATTAAGATTTTATTTTATGCCTGTTGGGTGCCTGGACGTGTACGGAGACAAATATTTCTGTATCATGTTCATAGGAAATGGCATCCCCACCGTTTAACTGTTCAATTTCTTGGGCTTGTCATTAACTCAACTACTATCAGTGTAAACACTTTTTCTTTTTCATGCTCCAGCGTGCACAGTATACCTAAAGGATTTTGCGTTTTCGATTCCTTTAAAAATAGTTTATTTATATTGAGTAGAATGTTTTTATCACTTAAAAAGGGGGGTTTTTCAAATTCCAATCTCGACACTAATATTTATTTAAACACGAACACGCTCTCTCTCTAAATCTACACGTCTTCAGCTTGAATTCTCGCCATTGAAGCAACAGGAGTTAAGCTTAGTCTGCTGGCAATATCATCCCTCTGTAATAGCCTTGGGCAGTGTATTATCATATCGTGTTGGGTAGAGAGAATACCAACGCTGGTTATGCAATTGTAACCTAACACCGCGCTCAGAAGTTATACTTACCTATATTCAAGAGCGGTACACTCAGAATTTTATTTTTACTTATATTAAGAGCTGTAGATCTTAGAATATAGTCAAAACATTTAATTCAATGCGTACAGAGTTATAATGAGCCTGGTTCTAATGTTAGGGACCTTTAGCGTTCAATATTAGGTTGATAACATCGTTTAAGCGTATGGCTCCAATATTATTGATTGCTATCCTGGTTCATTACTGCCATTCATTATTCTGGTCAATTACAGGCGGTTAAATTTAGGGTATGGCGGGATGATTCTCATTAATACCTTTGCGCCTTCCAAAAACTGTTGATTATTTCAACCTTGTCTTATTAAATAGGGTCACTGTTATTTTAATTGGTCTTTGCTTATTGTTATGAAGTTGCCAGGATAACCTCGTTATTTAAAATTAGGGTATGGCGGGCTGATTCTCATTAATACCTTTGCGCCTTCCAAAAACTGTTGATTATTTCAACCTTGTCTTATTAAATAGGGTCACTGTTATTTTAATTGGTCTTTTCTTATTGTTATGAAGTTGCCAGGATAACCTCGTTATTTAAAATTAGGGTATGGCGGGCTGATTCTCATTATTACCTTTGCGCCTTCCAAAAACTGTTGATTATTTCAACCTAGTCTTATTACATAGGGTCACTGATATTTTATTTGGTTTTTGCTTATTGTTATGAAGTTGCCAGGATAACCTCGTTATTTAAAATTAGGGTTATGACAACGACTAACCAGTTATGATAAGGAAGCTTGGGGATTTGTCTTTATACTTTATTGCTTTTTAAAGATGTTTAGGCAAAGAACCAATTACAGTAACGATAAAGTCAATGCTCATATTTATGGTTATTTGTTGTTGCAATATGAATATTCTTTAATTAAATCGTTTAATGGAATGTCAGTCTAGGTCTTGGGACAATCTGGGTTTAAATTCGTTGGCATTGTTGTTGAAATTTAATATCCTTTAATTGAATCTTTTAACGGAAACGTTAATACTAATAGAAACGCAATGATAAGAAATAGTTTAATGCAATAGACTATTATTAATTGCATGTTCATGTTGGTAGATTTGCAAAGGTAGGTAATAGTTCAAAGGCGATAGTAACATTATCAATTAAAAGTTAACGTTGGTAGAATTGCAATGAGGAGTAATAGTTTAAATGCCATAGTAATATTATTAATTGAATGTTCATGTTGATAGAATGGCAATGATGAGTAATAGTTTAAATGCAATGGTGATATTATAAATTGAATGTTATGTTGGTAAAATTRCAATGAGGAGTAATAGTTTAGMTKCCATAGTAATATTATTAATTGAATGTTCATGTTGATAGAATGGCAATAATGAGTAATAGTTTAATTGCAATGGTGATATTATAAATTGAATGTTAATGTTGGTAGAATTGCCATGAGGAGTACTAGTTTAATGCAATAGTAATATTATTAATTGAAGGTTCATGTTGATAGAATGGCAATGATAAGTAATAGTTAAAATGCATTAGTAATATTATTAATTGAATGTTAATATTGGTAGAATCGCAATGATAAGTATTAGTTTAAATGCATTAGTAATATCATTAATTGAATATTAATGTTGGTAGAACTGCAATGATAATGAATTGTTTAATTACAACAGTAATATTATTAATTGAAATGTAAATGTGGGTTGAATTGCGATGTTGAGTAATTGTATAATGGCAATGTTAATAAGGATGCTTAAGTGGCAATGTCAAAATTTGTTAAATGAACATTCGTGACGATGCTTAGATCGCAATGATATTATCGGCTTAATTTGAAATTATTGGTTGTACCTTAGGATAAGGTCCTTGTCTGTTAATAATAAGTATTGGAACAATTGGTCTTGATTGATGTCGTCGGGTCCCAATGGTGGTTGGTCGATTGAGTCCTCCTGACTTGCATCTCCCATAGAGGTCATGACGGTCCCTGATTTTGTAGTACCTGGTGGTATTGTATTGCGTAGTAGGTTCATGTCTAGCGGGATATAGACACCCCTTGTAGCTTAGTATGTATGTCTGTGTGTAAATCCGGTGGAAGGAATCCAGTGCCGTATCAAGAGTCTCGGGCTGTTTAAAGGCACAGTTCCACTCTTGCGACACGCTCTGAGCCGTATCAGTAGTCTCGGGCTGTTTAAAGGCATAGTTCCACTACTGCGACTCTACTATTGGATTCTTTCATTCTGTGACAGTACTGTGCCTAACCCCTGGTGTCCTTCTGCTTACCGTTGCTAGTCGCACGCCTTATGTCCAGGGGCGTTTATTTCTTGTTGTCACTGTGATATGTCGGGTTGTCTTGATTGTGTTCGTCTTACTTGCATCATGTTGGTTCGAGTGGCGACGTAGAGTCGAGGGGGTTGTTACTTCCACACGCGCGCACACACGATAACGAACACAAACAATTTTTTTTTTTTTGCACCGGTTGACAGAGTAGTTGTACTTAACTAGGAGGGTTATCACACTGCCCGAGTAGCCGCAAATGGCATGGCTACGTCAATGGGACATAGTAGTTGGAATCCCAAGCCCACTTGAAATGGGATGCGGCTAGTTGAGCTATGGAGAGCCCGGTTGTAGCTGTGTTGTACATAGGGGAGGCTCTCATCCCATGTGCATGGATTATTTGAGTTGTACATGTGCAGAATGTGTACAATCATTCGGTTGACGACCTCTGTCTGGCCATCAATTTGTGGATGGAAAGCTGTGGACTTGGTGAGCTTGGTGTCCAACATCGACCAGAGGCTGGACCAAAATGTACCAAGGAACCTGTTGTCCCGATATGAGATGATAGACTGTGGGATCCCAAAGTGTACCCACACTCGTTCAAAGAAGAGTTTAGTAGTGGCTTCTACTGTGATATTATTCTTGCATGCCATCATAATGGACATCTTCGAGAATCGGTCGATGACCACAAAAACAAAGTCATTTCCATGCTTAGTAGAAGGAAGGCCCGACATGTAATCCATAGATATGGATTCCCAAGGTTGACTGGGGGTAGGAAGCGGAGTATAGAGGCCTTGCTTCTTGATGGTCGGTTTGGCAATGGCGCATGCAGTGTAGGACTTTATGTACTTCTCGACATCCTATCGAAGGTTCGGACAATAGAAATACTTTTGCAATACTGCCATGGTTTTCTCGACCCCGAAATGCCCAACGAACCGACTGTAGTGCGCCTCCAAAATCATCTTGGCACACTTGCTTGAAGGAACACAAAGGTGTCCTAGGTGACAAAGCAGGGCATCCTGGAGGTGAATATTGGGAACTTGCTTACCCTCCAAGAGTTTATTGTATGTGTGAACGAATTCTGGATCACTTGTGTAGAGAAGCGACCAATCGGAAGTCTCGTGCCCACAAGAGTTGAGCACAGTGGTTAGCGCCACGATGGGTGGTCGACTGAGGCAGTTTGCAACATTATTGGTGTTGTCTTTCTTGTACTTAATGTTCAAATGAAATTGTTGCAGGTATGTGGACCACTTCTGATGGCGATCGTTCTGCAAATTCCCTTCTATCTGCATGAACTGCAGGGGTCAGTGGTCTGTGTGGATGACCATTTCCTTTCCCAAAATGTAATGATTCCATTGCTGACAAGCCTGCACAATGGAATACATTTCTTTGTCATAAGTGGGATACTTTCAGACTGTGTCAGAAAGTGTCTCACTATGATATGCCACTGGATTCCCATGTTGAGTAAGGACTGCCCCAATGACATAGTCAGAGGCATCTATCTCGATCTCAAATGGTTGTTGCAAGTCTGGTAATTTGAGCACTAGTGTAGAGCAGAGGTGATGCTTCAACTCCCCGAACGCCTTCTATTGAGACTCATGCCAAAATAATTTTGCTTTAGATCTTCCCTTGGTGACTTGACTCAAGGGCCAAGTGATATGAGAGAATCCCAACACAAACCTATGATAGAAATTGGCAAGACCTAAAAAGATGCAGAGCTCTGTTAGGGTGGTTGGGGCTGGCCAATCCTGAATGACTTGGATCTTTGATGGATCCACATGCACCCCCCTCTCATCAATAATGTATCCCAGATACTGAACTTGGGTCATGCCAAAAGTGAATTTCTCCAAATTGGCACACAACTTGTGTTGCCGCAGTGTTTGGAGGACCTATCGGATGTGGTGGAGGTGCTCTTCCCAAGTCTGGCCGAAGATCAAAATGTCATCCAATTACACCACTACAAATGAGTTGGTGAATGGACATATGATGTCTTCCATTATCCTCATGAAGGTTGCAGGGGCATTCGTCAACCCGAATGGTATGACCAACCATTCGAAAAGGCCCTCCTTGGATTTGAAGGCAGTCTTCCACACATCAGAGGGTTCGATTGGTACCTGGTGATACCTCGACTTCAAGTCAATCTTGCTCAAATATTTCTCCCCTTTGAGTTGGTCCAGAAGGTCATCAATCCATGGGATCAGTTACCTATTCCAAACAGTGATCTTGTTCTGTGCCCGAAAGTCTATGCAAAGTCTCCAATTCCCATCCTTTTTCTACACCAACATGATCGGGCTCCCACAAGGTGATGAACTCGATGACCTTTTTGAAACAACTCCTGAATCTGCCTCTTGATTTCATCATTCTCCCGAACAGAGCGTCGATAGATGGGTCGATTGGGCAACGACGCACCTGGGGTCAGATCGATGGGGTGCTTGATCTGGCAGTGTAGAAGCACCCCTGTGGGGGAGGTGAATATGTTCTCGTACTCCTCCATGACCTTATCCATCTGGTGTTTTCGTGTAGTGGGGCCCTGTCAGGAGGTAATGGCCATAGTCTTCCTCTTTCCCTGAGGGTGGATCATCAGGAAAACAAATTTCCTGGTTTTGGAAATGAGCTTACTCCATTGTTTTGCAGTAACCACAAATATGGTGGTAGGCAGTGCTATCTCCGGTATCCTATACAGATTATTGCCCAAGGTGATAATAACAACACGAGGCCTAGACTCATACCCAACATGTCACTTCCACAAGTACGATTGGCCTAATAATACATTAGAAAAATCAAGAGGAGAAATGCCACATAATACCTCATCCATGAAGGGCTTGATGTTGTAGGGAAGGTGACATTGTTGGCTGACGCGGAGGTCCCGTCCTTGGTGCAACCATCCGATGGTGTATGGTTGTGGGTGTGATATGGTCGGCAAGCCCAGCCACTTCACAACCTCTACCGAGATGATGTATTCTGGCTCCCATTGTCGATAATGAACTGCAACAGGGAACCCTTTACCCACATCTTGGAATGGAAGAGATGCTCTACCTCCTCTAAATCTTCTGGTTCCTCCTTCTGGATATTCGTGGTGGCAACAGTGGAATTGGGCTTCGCATTGATAATCTGCTTCCCCCTATCATTACCCTTGTCGGGTTCTGATTCAGAGTCGGAGCATGCATCCGATTCAGAAGCCTTCAACTCGGCTACCAGTGACTGCTTGGCCCGACACTCACTTGTGTTGTGAGTGGAGCTCTTATGGAACTCACACCACTTCCCCATGTCCTTTTTTGGCTTCGTGGTGTTGTTCTTTGCTTGTGGCTTTGGCGGGTTGTCCTAGGCTGCCCCACCTTGGCTTGGTCCTTTGTTTTGTAGTTTGGGGGTACCTTTCCCTTGCTTCTGATTCACAGACCCAAAGTATCGCTTTTTATGTTTGAACTTCTGCTCAATCTTAGCAGCATATCGGTATGCCACACCAAGCAAGGAGATGTCGAGGAACTCCATTTCCTCCTGAATGTATCTGTGTAGACAACTGCGGTACTTTAACACCAAATGTTTCTCTGAATCTTTGATACCCAACTTTGTGCGTAGGGTATGAAACAAATTCGTCATCTCATGCACATCTTGGTCCCTTTGCTGCTGTAACGTAGTCCATTGTATGTATTTGTCCTCATAACTCCCCATGGGATAATATTGTTCCTTGATGGCGTATCAGAAAGAATTCCAAGTGGGTGTGTCCAATAATAGAGAGGGTTCCCCCTCGCCCTGTTTCTCCGAGTAGGTTTCCCACCAGTCCTTGACATGGGGGGCGACTTTGAGGAGTGCAAAAATAATCCTTTCTCGGTCGAAAAATTCATGAACTGAGAAATATCCTTCTAACAGATTCAACCATCTATCTACGACATCTGCATCTATTTGGCCCTCAAATATGGGAATTCCAAAGTTTACTTGTACCTTAAAAGGAGTGGTGCCTCCAGAGTGGTTGTTGGATGTCGATGCGCCTCTAGTGGGAATCCGTTGAAGAATCTGGGCAAAGTTGTCCGTCACCGTGTTCCTTTGTTTCTCGAGGGCCTCCTCGAGCAACATAATTTTGATAGGATCTCCTACTCCCTCATATTTATTTTCTTCCCCCATGGGCGGTCGTCGGGGTTTGCGAGGTTGATCTTGTAAAGGTTCAACCAGATCGATCCCCAACTCCTTATACCCCGACCTCGTTGGGGACATGCAAAGAAAGGTCGAGAATGAGCAGACTGCTCTGATGCCACTGATCTAGATTTATGTAGGAACACAATGAAATACATAAATACACATAAATGCAGAGATGCAGCGGAAATAAGGCTTCATTTCATTAATAACAAATGACTGAAAAATGCTTATAGTTAGAATGGAAATAAACTAGCTAGGGCGTTGGTAGCTTATCTCTGAGAAGAGATGTGGCGTCTACTGGCCTTTGAACTCTGTGTTACAATGAGGCTCAAAGGCCTATATATTATTGAGAAACAATGGAAAACCCTAAACATCCAAAAACCTAACCCTAGGAGATGAAACGCCAAAATATTGGCCTCGTTCGGGTAAATTGGTACATCAATTTCCTGGGGTCGTAACTTTGGCATACTATCTCCATTTGACGCACATGATACATCGTTAGAAATATCTATCTGAGGACTACACTGCTGATGACAAATATCGAGTCCATAACCGACTCATATTCATCGGAGCATTCATGCTAAAAAAATGTCGTTTAGGGCCTCAAAACAACTCCGGAAGTTCAGGACCCGAAGAACTGCTAAAAATAGTAAATTGTGCTACAATTAAGGAAACTGAAAAACTGAAAGAAACAATGGTGTGGGTCCAAGTGGAATAGGTGGGTGGCCACCAATATCCACCTGGATTACTCCCTTCTATGAGCTTGCCTTTGGTGGAGGATTGAAGTGGTGGAGGCCCAGTTGGAAGGAACTTAGTTTCTCGGTTCCGAACCATGCCGACATGGAAGTCTGTAATAATTTCACTTCTGCTGATCATTTATTAATAGAAATACTCCTTTCCCATCCAATTGATATCTTGCAAATATATGAGTTATTATCCATGGGCGTATTTATTATGTTATTAATGGATTATGCTATCTAATGTGCTAACCTTTTATATTATCACCATATACTTGTTTTGCTTGTTTGTTGAGAACTAGTTTCAGGTATATAGCTTTGGGTTCGAGTTCTCAATGATGGAATTCATATAACATCTGGACGAGTTAGGCCTCTTTCTTATCTCGCTTGAACATTGGTTTATATAGCATTTTTTTTGGGATAGAGTTGATTTCTGCAGTCTTATCCGTTTGTTGTGGTTTACCCTAGCCATAGAGAGATTTTCCTCGTAACAGAATTGGAGACCATACTGGGGAAGCCTCATGAGAAATCTTAATTTCCCATGAGTGAAAATATGATTACAAAGGTATTCATATCTCTCTAGTGAAAGAGAAATGGCATTTTCTTCTAGGAATTATCAAAGGTTTTATCACCTGCGAAGGCCAATATAGTATTTTCTTTATATACCACTTTCAAATGTTGATGGTTTTCATGGATTAAGAGTTGACTATGTTGGTATTCTTTCTTAAAATCCTTTCGAAAATGACTTAGTTTTACTATAGAAACATCTTAGTTCAAAAATAAATGTTTTCCATCATGGTTTAGTTAAAATTTTGATTGAGTGTCAGTTAAAACAAAATAACGATTCTTGTGAGGATTTTATTAAGAGAAATCATTTTCAAGATAACTATGAGTCGAATTTATAGACTCACAATTCTGTGGTAGATTTTGAAACTTTAAATCTTGTAGATGATAATTTCCTTTCTCACCCACATGTTTCTGCCTCTCAGCAAAATGTTGTGAGGGTTACACACAATGAATCTTTAAGGTTTAACCTCAAACTTGAGTTAATCATTTTAAGCGAAATATCCTAGGTTTCTTCTGAAGCATCCAAATAGACCGTGGTTTCCTCTCTTGCATCTGAATGTGATACAAGAGAAAATCCTCTTGTTTTTGAAAAGAATGATGAGTCTAAGAAGTTGACCAATTTCATGAACAAACGTCAAGGAAGGAAAATTTCCAGAATGCTCATAAACAAATATATAAAAACTTCTAATGTTAGTTATCCTTTTCAAATTGAATATGGAGAATGGGTTAAAAATCAAGAAGTTCCTTTTCCCCAGGACATTTCTTTGCATATAATGGAGGAACTTGCTGAATTTTTTTTTGAAGAATCCGAGAAAGGAAAAACTAAGACTGATCTAAATATGGAAGTTTCCTTCTGGAAAGATAAATATTATTCAGTAGTCCCTATGATAAAATAAAATATAATTGATCTGGAGTTGGAAAACCAACTACTTAGGGCATAAAACAAATCACTGGTCAAAAAAAGACAAGCTTTGGGTTCCAAGCATGGAAAAAAAGGAGAATCAATTACTATCAATGTAACGATCCTCATAGTTACGACAACAACTCTGATAACTGGTGCAATTTTTTTTATTTTATTTTTTGTGTTTAAAAGTTAAGGTGTGTGCGCGCGTGAAGAAGGAACATACACACTTGACTCTACGTCGCCACCCGACAACCAACTAGGCGCAAGCAAGACAAACACATCAAGACGACATACGATGTACGACAGGAAACTGCATGCATCAATGACGATCACTTAGAAATAAGTCAGACTGACTTCCCATCCATCCTACCCTGCAATGGTTAGGACCTCCAAGACACATAAGCAATGCTCAAGCCCAGGTTCTTATCGATTTTAACCATTTAAAGTCTCAGGGATGGCGGATGTTCTGAGGAACATGGAGGTGTCTACATCCCGCCCGACACAATCAATACCAACACTATAAATGCTAAATCTACCAACATCAATCAGAGTCTACGACTTTAGACATAAGACTCACGATGCAACCATTTAACGACACATTGGGTTATGCACAGTACTAACACAGAGGGAAGAATCCATAGTAGTAGAGTTTACTATTTCTGCACAGAAAAGCATGGCTTTTAGTCTTATGTCTTCTCGAAAGAAGATTAGACAGGCTCCTGGCCGACTGCTCAGGCAGAAACTAATAAATCTTTTAGGGAGTCGTAGTAGTGGAAACTGTGCCTTTAAACAGCCCGAGACTACTGATACGGCTCAGAGTGTGTCGCAAGAGTGGAAACTGTGCCTTTAAATAGCTCGAGACTCTTGATACGACACTGGATTCCTTACACCGGAAATACACACAAACATATATACTAAGCTACAAGAGGTGTCTATATCCCGCCCGACACAACCGACCAAGCAACCGACTGAATACTATCAAGTACAACATAAACAAGAAGGACGACTACGTCCTTTACGGAAGGCGCACGACAAGAAGGACTCCGACAACGAACACCCAAGTTCAACATTATTTAAATTCAACAACTTTCCTCATTTACTAAATCTTAAAAGTTTATGGTACTTAGTTTAGGGAACCCTTCATTTTATAGGTCGTCAACACTAAATTCCTTAGCATTTTAATAGAATGACAATGTTATTACGTTTTAATGATATCAACTCTAACCTTTCATTTTATTTTAAAAAGAACTAACCTTTCGTTTTATTTATAATGAACTAACCCTGCCCTTACATAATTTAGCGATATATTATACTGAAGTTACTCCGCACAAATTGTAATGACAAGAGACTTCAACAAGGTACCGATGTCATGACATAACATTTCAATCCCTCTTATATGCTACAACCATAAGATCTACAATGGCCTTACTAAATAAAAACACTCAAATAAAGAGGAGGATCTCACAATTCGACATCCCTTAAGATCATACATTTCTTAAATAATGAAATAATAACTACGCCATTCCTTCTTGTGAGTTATCTACCCAACTACACTCTATACTATGTTGTAACCAATACCTTTACACTAAGGTCAATATAGAAGGATAACCTCATCATTATAATCAATGTCATAAATAAAATAACCATGTGACATCATGGTTAAAAACTGTCCATATATAAAAATGACCTTAATTAAACATGTCACATGTAAAGGTATCGACTTTTAGAAAGACAATGTATAAAATAGTGATATGTTTCTTTAAAAATGACAAKCTTAAAAGACAATACTCCTTGTCAATATATAAAGATAACCTCATATTACAATTAACGTCAATTAAAGATAACAATGTGACATCATGGTTAGAAACTGTCCATATATAGAGATGACCATAACTAAAAGTCACATTAAAGGCATCAAAATTTTATGAAGACAATATATAAACTGTTAGAAACTGTCCATAAATAAATATGTAAACTATTAGTAACTGTCCATATATATAACTGTTAGAAACTGTCCATACATAAATATATATACACTCATTTAAAGGTATCAAATTTTAGAAGGACAACATATAGATTTATACTCATTGTCAAGGACAGTACCCTTACGTAGGGTAAAAATAAAAATATTACAGTCGCTGACATGACTCTTATTATCACGGTTGAACTACAACTACAACCACCCGGTCAGACTAGTCAGGTCGACACCATAATCACCGTATCTCTTCTTCTCATATTAAAAAGCATGGAAATTAGATGACCAGATCATTTTCACTCTATTATTATATTAACAGTTATAGAGAAAGTCCAAAACATGTGCACATACCAAGTAATCATGGTTTCTCTACTGTAGTCTCTGTGGAAGGTTTTGCAGAGCCACTGGTCAAAGTTTTATAGACAGTTTTATTTCCTTTCTAGCAAATTGTCCATCGTGGATCTCAGCGTTAAACTAAGGAGAATGGCAGGTCTGAGTCAAAATTTTATAGACAGTTTTATTTCCTTTCCAGCAAAATGTCCATCGTGGATCTCGGCGTTAAACTATAGAGAATGGCAGGTCTGAATGATTCAATACGAGTCCACGAACAATAATTATCACAATTATCTTTGATTCAAAACTCAAATAAAAAAATTACAAGCATTAAATCCAAATCTCAATATTCATTGGTGAACCGAAAACTAACAAACATGAAATCCAAATCTCAAATGGCAAGATTCATAAAACTAGAAAATATGTTAAACGCAGACAAAACACAAATCATTTAAACGCCCAACATAAACGCATTGCCAGAAGATAAAATGAATTGCCAGAGATAAAACGAGTTGCCAGAAGATAAAACGAATTGCCAGGATTAAAATGAACTGCCAGGTTAAAACGATTTGCCAGAAGGTAAAACGAAATACCAGAGATAAGATGAATTGTCAGGTTAAAACAATTTGCCAGAGGATAAAACGAATTGCCGGGATAAAATGAACTGCCAGGTTAAAACGATTTTCCAGAAGGTAAAACGAATTGCCAGGATAAAATGAATTGCCAGGTTAAAACGATTTGCTAGAAGGTAAAACTAATTGCCAGGATAAAATGAATTGCCAGGTTAAAACGATTTTCTAGAAGGTGAAACGAAATGCCAGAGATAAGATGAATTGTCAGGTTAAAACGATTTTCCGGAGGATAAAACGAATTGCCGGGATAAAATGAATTGCCAGGTTAAAACGATTTGCCAGAAGGTGAAACGAATTGCCAGGAGACACCAACGAAATGACAGTAGTTTAAGCAAATGAATGACAGTAAATTTAAAAGACATGACCGAAATTTTATAAGATGAAATGCCCACCACGGAAGGCCCACAGTAAATAAAGAAAACGCCCACAGAATTGATCGCCCCAAAAACAACCCACGGTCAAAATTTCCATAACAACAAATATTAAAAATTACACATTCCCGCACCATCATTTAAATTTGCACAGTCCAGAATTACAGCAGAATGATTTTATACAGTCTAGAATTACAACAGAAATGATTTTATACAGTCCAGAGAGATGAACGAAAAGGATATACAGCAACAATATTACAGGGAAGAATTACATCCAAGCATTCTACTACCAAATAACGCGCGTACCTTTTTCCCTTCCGACCACCTTGATTGATGTCCGCGCCTCGATTGATGTCCCACGCTCCTTGCCGCTCCTGCTTTCCGACCGTAGCGACCTCACCGGTACCTCCCAGCCAATCGCTAGGGGTACTCTGCTTCCCCCTTAGCCCCCCGAGCCGCAAAGGGGCCACACAAGATCTAGAGATAAGACGAGCTTCTCAGCTCGCCTCCAAGGCTGAGCTACCACTCCAATACAGCTGAGAAATTCCCAACTCCTCACAAGAAAATAGTCAAGCCACAATCCGTCAGCGTAACGTTACGCTCACCGTTCCCCCTCTCTTCCTCCTTTTCCCCTTCTTTTATAGAAATTTGAGACCCACCTACTTTCCCTAAATCATTATTAATTTAAGTTTAAAAGAAAATCCCCTAAAAATTCTCTGTCGTTCAAGTGTCACTCATCCCCCAAGTTTCTCCAAAATTATTTTCTTTAAAAATATTAAAAGACTCAATTCCCTCACCCACCTAGAATCGCTCCTAAAATTACTCCTAGTGTTCCTAGATCCCCTTACATGCTTTTAATAACTTTCC
>ML776756.1:559471-578746 GCA_009831015.1 Picea engelmannii | reverse complement strand
TCCCTCAACCTCTCTGGAAATCGTGTGTGGCCCCTTTACTCCATATGTGAGTCTGGTCGACAAGCTATCGTCAGCCTGCATCATCAACCATCATGTCAGATCATGTCAACAACATATCATCAAAACAATAAATATCATGGTAATTAAATCAACTCAAATAGCACATTCCCTGACTCAATCCAGAGTCCAAGGGTTCCGTCGATGCCTCTGCATCCTCCAGGTCAAAAACCCTACACACTCAATAAAACTGAGTCAATAGCACCTGTTTTATGTCAAATAAGTAAAACATCATGTCATCTATCATAACGCATCATCATCAAGGATACATGTTTTATCATCATAAAAAATCCAGATCACTTGCGAGCAAGTGTCCTCAAAGAATAAGTTTTCTAAGTGTGCCAGAGCGGGATGTTACAATCAACTCGTGAGGAGTTAACATTTTCGTTAATTCAGAATTTAATACTTTATCCCATAATGATTTATGATTAAGGTGTTTTATTTCAATGGTACGAGTTAAACATTTTCTTTATTTTAGTTTTTCTATTTTGTTTAATTTTCATTAATAAATGAATAACTACATAATTTAAATTTTTTTTAGCAACTCTAATTTTGTCTTTATATTTTATTAATTTTTGTTATTTCCTTTTTTTTTTTTTACATGTGTTAAAAGAATGACCTGGATGAATACATAATACATAATATTAGTTTTCCAGGTATAATTTCAAAATTGAACAATTAATTGTTAAAAGAAAACTATTTTCATTTTATGTATTTTGTTAATATAGTCTGGGAATTAGACATTTTTGTTAATTTCCCACTCTAAACAGATAACTACTTTTAGTTATAGAAATAAGTTAAGTTTGTTTTGAACTCTTTTAATATAAAAGAGGGAAAGAAAGATGATAGTAAAGTTGGGATAATAATGAAACTTATGCACTATTGTAGAAGTCTTATCTTTGAAACTTATACTGGATCAATTTTGGCTTTGAAAGTTAATACACACATCAATATTCAACACTATCACTGATATTTGATTTTTTATCTTTTAAATCAAGATCTTATCTCAATGATGTGTTAATGGAATTACAATTTATTTAATTGATTTTTGTTAATGAATTTGATTGATTCATCTTTATTATATACATTATTTCAGCATTATTCTATATATGAATATTGCCTTGATTAATAAACTGTGTTAATTACTTAGGCGGATTTATTAATTCATACACAATTGTTATACTCAAGAATATGTTATGAATATTTATATCTTTTTTTAATATTGCTTATCCTACTCAATTCATATACAATTAGAATGATACCTGGGCATTTGATTAGTTTATTAGATTAATTTTATCTGCTAAATTAGATTTTATTCAGTTTTTCATTCTTATTTCAAATACTTCTTATTCTTTAAAAGAGAAAAACAAAATCTCCTTTAATATGAGTAACTTTTATGATAATTAGAATTAGTCTTTTCTTGTAGATATTTTAAAACCTGAATATGTTTATATTTGAGTTTGTTATTTGATCAGGAATAACATCTCTTCAATCAATTAGCAAGTGTATATATTTCTCTTATATTTAGTTTTATTTGTATATTTGTATATTAGGATAGTTATAGGTAATTGGACCTAAACTAGTCGAAATCACCATTTACAACGGATAGGGGTCTAATCGAGATTCTGATCGGAGGAATTTATGAATGTTGAACATGGTCATATTTGATGATCAAAAAATTTGGTGCTAGAATGAGGGCCATCTGATAATGAATGGATGAAACAAAAACAAAACCAAAGACCATTCAAGTAGATCAAATTCTGCCACAATATGTTTTTCTGGTGCACAATTAGAATCTCCAATTTGAAGAACTATAAGTGATATTTATTTTAGTTTTCTTAGTTCGCCAAAATTCTAACAAATAAGACAACGAATATAAGATATTAGAAATCAAGGAGAAAATTCTCAAGGATCTTCTGATTCTATAGATTCTTTTATCCAAGAATTAGGTGTTCTTACAAGAGTGCAAAGACATAGATTAGGTATTGAACCTATTCATTTTCAAGTTCCCATCCAAATTATAAAAACCATTGTTAAAATTGTTGGAAATAATCCTCGCTCTACTCCTTCACGTACACCTTTTCATACATCTCCTCTTCGATTTCCTCCTCCATCGCCTCATCTCCAACCAAATACTATGGTAAGAGTACCGATAATTCCATGGAGAACTTTGGGAGCAGTTAATGTTCCTGGAAATCGACATGACTTACCTAAAAATCTAGATAAATGGTTATCAAAATTTAATTTAGAATCAAAAGAAATCCCTAATGATCATATCAATAAAATTAGGTTAGATGTCAATCTGAGAGACGTTGAACATGAAGGCGTTGTATGTAGAATTTTCCCATATGATTTCGAAGGAAAAGCCTCTACTTGGTATTTCTCATTACAAGATAATTCTATTACAAATTAGGATACATTTGAAGATTTATTCATTAAATTTTTTGGAGATGATAATTCTTCATCTACTTTATTAGTAGAATTATTTAAAATTAAAATGGGCCCTAAAGAGAAAATCAAATATTTTAATCAAAGTTTCTTTAAACTTCTCAATAAAATGCCCGAGACATACAAACCTGGTTTAGACATTCAAATTGACTTGTATTCTTCCACTTTACCGGTTTCCATTTCTATGTTTGTTAAACATGAAAACAAAAATACTTTGATTGAAGCAGTGCAATAAGATTTGGATGTAGAAAATGAAATATATAGTATTGCAAGTAAATCTCCAAGTGAAGATGCAAGATATTCTCAAACAACCAAAACCGTAATCATCAAAGAAGAAAAGAAAGATAAAGATGTTTTTGATATGGACAGTTTACAGAAATTCATGAAAACATTAGCAAATGAAATAGTGGATGTTAAAGGAAATGTAACTGAATTTTCAAATAAACCATTTAGAACCTTTTCAAGAAGAATCCACATATTACACCTAGTGTCCAAACTTCAGAAGGAGTTATTGATGATGAAGAAGAAGGAGAGGATAATGCGGAAGTCAAAGATACTAATTTGTTTTGGAATATTAATGGATTTTTTGAAGAACATGATTAAGAAGAATCTCTTGCTGCTCAAACCTGAAGTAAAAGTATTTCTTCTACTTCTGAATTTTCTCCACCAACAAATACTTCAAATTCATAACCTATAGAAAACAAGTTATCTTCAAAAATCCTTGTTGTTGCTGAGAAAATCGATTATGATATTATAGAAGATATGAAAAAGGCTAGGGAAAGCATTTCCCTTTATGAACTATGTAAATTGAAATATCAAAAGAATAGTTTATTAAGGGCCTTAGGAGTTTCTGATAAGACAATTCCATCATCTACTACAACGACAAATAACATTTTTTTTTAACAGTTCAAACCTCATCTTCTGATGTAGACATTGGTTCAATTCTCATAGGTGATAGATCAAGGTCACATACTCCTCCTTTTATTATAACTTTTGAATTTTTTAGTAAAGATGTACATAATAGTTTAGTTGATTCTGGTGCATCTTCAAATATAATGCCTTATTCAGTTTGCCTTCAAATCAATGCACAACCACACAAATAGGCTATTCAAATTGTATAATTAGATAGAACAAGGGTAAAAGTTTTGGGAGAATTGAAGGATGTATTGATGATATTATCATCTAATTCTAAAGTTTTTCAAATAATAAATATTATCATTGTTGATATTACAGATGATTAGGGATTAATCTTAAGTTGAGATTGGTATGAAAAACTTAATGGATATTTCTCAACTGATTGGTCTCACCTTTGGCTTCCATATAATGAGACACGTAATCAAATTAATGTTAATAGGGAAAAACATATGAAGCATAATGTGGCTGATTTAGATGGTGAAAATGAACCTGAGGATTTTGCTAATAACATTGTTGGGAATTATTTTGCTGACTCTTCAACCCACAGTTAAAATCTCAAAGATTACAAAATTTTCTCAAACATATTTTTCCCATTGTATTAATTTTGTAGATAATTTTGTAGATAGTTTTGTAAATTATCCATTTTGGAAATTATATTTTGATGGATATAAATATAATGACAGAGCTAGTGCATGTTGTATTTTAATAAGTCTTGATGGTGAAAAGACTATGTTATCCTACATATTAGAATTCCAATGCACTAACAACACTGCTGAATATGAAGCGTTAATTCATGGTCTAAACAAAGCTATCTGCATGAAAGTGTATGACATCTTAGTTTTCGGTGATTCAAAGAACGTCGTTAAACAAGTTTAAAACAAAATTCATTGTGTTTCTAATTATTTGAAACATTATCAACAATTGGCTCAAGATCTCATTAGCAAATTTTATGCATTCGATATTATTTCTATATCTAGAATGAAAAATGCTAGTGCATGTGTATTGGCAAACATAGCTTCTAGACTTATTACTCCAAAATATTTCTCTTCGGATAGATTATATGTTGAATTGATTTTTAGATCTTTTGTTCTTGATAACATACCCAATTGTCGTGTCTTTAATGACAATGTTGATATAATCAATTTTCTTTCTTCAGAGGGAACATATGAAAATGGTATCATTGATGAAGAATCAAACGATCTTGAGTTAAAAAAATCTTCTCCTGATGTTAAAATCAAATATGAAAATATCATTCCTAAATCTGTTGTAAAATCAAAATATTTTTATGATTTAAAAGATAGATTTAAGAAAACCACAAATTGTAAAAGAAATATCTCTACCATGAGTGTTGAACTCATTAATATGGGAACATAAAAAAATCCTCAAAATGTCAATATTGGATTAGGTTGTTCTCGTTTTGAAAGAACAACTTTCATAAAACTTCTAAGTAGTATAAATATGTCTTTCCATGGTCATATGATGACCTGCAAATTTTTGATACATCTGTAATTCAACACACCATTCCTTTTCTTTCAGAAGAAAAACCATTTCAACAAAAGTTAAGGGTAATTCATCGAAATCTTGAATCCAAAATAAAAAATGAACTTAATAAATTGGTTAAAGAAAAAATCAACTTTCTAGTGAGACATTCCAAATGGGTATCAAGTCTTGTGCCCATAATAAAAAAGAATGGCCACATCTAAATTTGTATCGATTTCAGAAACTTAAACAAAGCCTTTGAAAAATATGACTTTCCATTACCTCCTATGGAACAAATTATTCAAGCAGTCTCAGGTTCTGAAATGATGTCATTTTTAGATAGATTTTTGGATATAATCATTTTTTAGTACACCCTAATGATAGAGTCAAAACTAAATGGGGTACTTACGCTTATGAATAAATGACTTTTGGCTTAGTCAACACATGCACAACCTTTCAACAAGCTATGGATATTGTTCTTCAAAGATTAATCAATAAATCTATTGTTGTTTACCTAGATGACATAACAATTTATTCCAAGAATCGTTCATATCACATTTCTCATCTTAAACAAGTTTTTGAATGTTGTCGTAAGTATGGAATTTATTTAAATCCTAAAAAATAATTTTTTTCTCTTCAAAAAGGTAAATTTTTGGGATTCACAATTTCCAAGGAAGGTGTTTCAATTGATCCTTCTAGAGTTAATAATATATCCAAAATTCCTTTTCCTCATAATAAAAAAATATATGCAGTCTTTTTTTGGACAAATTAATCGTGTGAAAAGTTTTGTCCCTAATTTCACACAAACAATCTTACCTATCCAACATATGATTAGAAAAGACACGATATTCAAGTGGAATACAATCGAAAAATAAGATTTCAATTCTATAAAGAAAATAATCATTCAAGCACCTTCTTTGCTTTCTCCTAATTACAATAAATATTTTTTTCTTTATGCATTTTCCTTTGAATGATCTTACACATTTATGTTATCACAAAAAAAGATCAAGATATAGACGTAACAATTGATTTTGAAAGCTCAACATTATAAGGAGCATAATTAAATTATACTGAAGTTGAAAAACAAGCTTATGCAGTTTTGAAATCCATCAAACATTTTAGACCTTTCCTCATCAAATATCACACCAAAGTAATAGTTCCACACCCTTATGTTAGAAGCATGCTTATTCAGAAAGATTTAGGAGACAAGAGAGAAAATTCAGTAACAACATTACATGAATATGATTTAGAGATAAAACCTGCAAAAAATGTATGAGGTCAAGGTTTATGCAATTTATTAACTGAAACCGTCGACAATTACATCTGAAAATGCGGAAAATGTAAAGGACACTGAGAATGTACAACATGTATGTGTTACTCCCGATATTCATGATTCAAAATATTCAGATTTAATTTATTATCTAACTCATGGTACTGCACCTTTTCATTTGGATTTTAAAAAGAAATGCACTTTAAGAATAAAAGTCACACAATATCAAGTCATCAACAAATTATGTTCTTTTCAAAAAGAATTATGATTTAATGTTACTTAGATGTTTAGAAAAAAACGAGGTTGATAAAGTTTTATTTTACCTACATGATGGAACTGCAGGTGGTCAAATTTCAGCCGGATGAGATAAGAAACCAACATTACCTTTGATTCCCATGATCATTGAACAACCATTTGAGCAATGTGGATTCAATATTATCGGAGAAATTGTCCCTAACTCTTCCAAACAACGTAGGTATATTCTTACTGCCATCGATTATTTTACGAAATGGGTGGAGGCCATTCCCTTGAAATCAATTACAACTAATCATGTAATTTCATTCTTAGATCAATTTATTATTACAAGATTTGGTCTCTCATGTACATTAGTTTTTGATAATGCAACTTATTTTTCTTCTTTGTCACTTATGGAATATGCACTTCAGAAAGGAATTAAAATAAAACACTCTGCTAATTATTATCCCCAGGGTAATGGTTTAGAGAAATCAATAATTAAAAATATTTTGATTTTTTTTTGAACAAAACTATCGGTGATAACTACAAAAATTGGCACAGAGCATTAATTTACGCATTGTGGGCAGATCAAATTACTTATAAATCGTCGTTGGGTACTTCCCCTTAATTTTTAGTTTATGGGAAGGAGGCTATTCTTCCACCAAATATTTACATACCATCCCTGGATTTAGTACAGTTCATTGAGGAACAACCTTGCTCTAGTCTACAATATCGTACAAATCATATTTTCAAACTAGAGGAAGTGAGGAATAAGGCTAAGAATACCTTTTCCAATCATCAAATTATCATTAAGAAATGGTTCGATAGTATATCTGTAGGTGACAAAAATTTCGAAGTTGGTGACTTAGTCTTGAAATGGGATAAAGCCCATGAGGACAAAGGTAAACATACAAGATTTCAAAAGTTGTGGTTAGGTCCTTTTCAGGTTGCTAAAAAAGTTGGCCCATCTACCTTTATTTTACAAACTCTTGAAGGCATAGGAGAATATTTTCCTGTAAATGGGTTGATTCTCAATTTTTTTTTCCCTAAAAGACATTTCAATATGTGTAAATAACTGTAAATATATTTGTTTTGTTTTGACATTTTAGTTTTGATATTTCAATTTTTTTTTTAAGTTTGTTTATTTACGTCCTCTCATATTGAATTTTGGTTATGTTTTGATTGCCAATCTTATATAAAAACTAAATACACCTGCTTATCGGTTGTCTTTGAAATCCATTTTAGAACAGAGAGAGATTAATTTAGTTTGTTTGAAATGGGAAAATGCTTTAAAAGATAAATCTTATGACTAGCTTATCTTTTTAAAGAAATATTAACAAGGAAAATACTCTACAACAAAGTCTATTTGGATTTTTTTTTCCCTAAAATTAAAAATATTTGGTTGGGAAATAACATATCATAAGATGAATAGTTTAGTTTTCTTTCATGCATAGAAATATAAAAAATTCTCTATATCACCCCTCCTCTATTATCATCATTGATCAAATGCATTTTCTAAAGATGAAAGTTGAAATATAATAAAGAATAATAATAAAAAAAAAACAATGAGGATGTGGGAAGTATATGCTAACTTGTTGGGGTACTGAACATGCCTGCTGGAAGTGGGTTAAGGCTTATATGATATTAAGGTAACTTCGTCGGGGTATTGAATATGCCTACTGGAAGCGGAGAAATATCAAGTACATTGAGTTAAACTTTTCAATCCTGACATGATATATAAACTTTACTTATTAGTCCAATCAAAAGCTTCATGTCCCAACTATAAAATTAATAAACGCCCTTTATCCCCTCCAATGAGATAGAGTGAAAGAGTATTAGTATTTTTTTATTTCTTATTCTTTACAAACTAGTTAGAAAAATAATCTACCTACATTCAGTAAATTTTCCTTATTTCTTATCATTTGATATATTTTTCTTTGACTTGTATACAAAGATAATTGGTTTCAACAACGTGTTTTCATTTATTGTAGCAGACAACAACCTCCCAAATTTTGCATGTGATATAAATAAATTTGGGACCCTTCATTTATATATTTTTTTCATTTTGAAAATAAAAATCTTTAATTGTTTTTTGAAATATCATCATGTTTTCACTTGATTTTTATTTTTAGTTATTTGAAAATTTTGTTGATCATGCTCCCAAATCCTTTGGGGTTTCATCTACATTTTAATGATATCTTCTTTCTTGGTTGTTTTCATTTTTATTTCCATGTCATTTGATCAACATATACTTGGTTATTTTTCTCATCTGCATTATTTTTTACAAGTTATATCTGAGCTACAATATTTGAAAAAATTCCCAAATTCATGATTATATTGTTTCTCTAAGTCTTTTGTTTTGAAAACATTTAAGATTTTCAAAATTATATTGACCCTTAACTATATCTATGAATACTTAAGTTATCTTTTCAAATATTAATCAAGGTTGTCATTATCATAAATGGGGTTAATATGTTAATTCAAAACTCAAAACAAAAGGTGATCAATTGAGTTTGTACCTCATTGTTACAGATTTTAATGGATTTAATTTATCACTACAATCTTATGATTTTTCATACATCATGCAAATAGGTGATATTTTCAAAGATATATTAATCTTCCTCCATGTTTGGTACTTTCCTTCCTCGCCATTACTATGAATTGATTACACATCTCAATTCATGATAGGATTACTCTATCAAAGGGTTTGAGTTATTTCGATTTTGTTTTACCCTGAGAGTTGAAGGCTTTTACCTATGGGTGAGGGTTTCTTACCTTTCCATGCGAGTTATTCCGAGTTGCATTAAATTTTCAGTATGGGTATAATATCTAGAATCAAACCTGACATTGAACTTATTGAAGCTAACGAAGACTATTATTCGACATTTCAAAAATTTGGTTGGTTAGATTTCTTTTGGATGTTTAATGGCTATAATTCATATGTTACTAAAGCTTTTGAATTGAGTTTTAATGGCGTATATTCCAAGGTTGGAGATATCGAGTTATATATAAATGAGGAAATGATATCCATAAGGACCAAGTTTCCATTAAAGGGGGAATGTTGGTCTAATACTAAAAGAATTAAAGAAACCCCCTGGT
Source organism: Picea engelmannii (assembly GCA_009831015.1). Lineage (NCBI taxonomy): Eukaryota > Viridiplantae > Streptophyta > Pinopsida > Pinales > Pinaceae > Picea > Picea engelmannii. The sequence goes on along the minus strand of ML776756.1, from coordinate 569,244 downwards.
CATAAATCTTAATTTTTCCGTAGTGAAAATATGATTTAAAAGGTATGCTTATCTCCCTAGTGAAAGAAAAATGGAATTTTATTTTAGGAATTATCAAAGGTTTTATGACCTGCGAAGGCCAGTATAGTCTTTTCTTTATATACCGCTTTCATATGTTGATGGTTTTCATGGATTATGAGTTAATATTTTGGTCTTCTTGCTTAAAATCCTTTCGAAAATGGCTCATTTTTACCAGAGGAAACATCTTAGTTCAAAAAGAAATGTTTTCCATCATGGTTTAGTTAAAATTTTGATGGAGTCTCAGTTAAAACATAATAATGATTCTTGGGAGGATTTTATTGAGAGAAATCATTTTCAGGATAACCTTGAGTTGAATTTATAGAATCTCAATTCTGAGGTAGAGTGTGAAACTTTTAATCCTATAAAGGATAATGTCCTTTCTCACCCACATGTTTCTGTCTCTTAACAAAATGTTGCGAGGGTTACATGCAGTCAATCTTTAAGGTTTAACTTCAAACCAGAGTCAATGTTTTTAAGAGAAATACCCCAGGTTTCTTCTGAAGCATCCAATTAGACTGCAATTGACTCTATTTCATTTGAATGCGATAGAAAAGAAAATCCTCATGTTTTTGAAAAGAATGATGATTCTAAGAAGTTAACCAATTTCATGAACAAACTTCAAGGAAGGAAAATTTCTAGAATGTTCAGAAACAAATCTAGAAAAACTTCTAATGTCAGTTCTCCTGTTCAAATTGAAGATGAAGAATTGGTTAAAAATCATGAAGTTTCTTCTCCCCAAAAAATTTATTTGCATACAATGGAGGAACTTTCTGAAAAGGTTGTTGAAGAATCTGAGAAAGGAAAAACTAAAATTGATCCAAATTTGGAAGTTTCCTTCTGGAAAAATAAATATTATTCAGTAGGTCCTGTACTACAAGAAAATATAATTGATCTGGAGTTGGAAAACCAACTACTTAGGTCAGGAAACAAATGATTTGTGGAAATCCAAAGAAGACAAGATTCAGGTTCCAAGCATGACAAAAAAGGAGAGTCAGTTACTATCAACTCGTCGGGAGTTAACATTTTCGTGAATTTAGAATTTAATACTTTACCCCATAATGCTCAATGATTAAGGTTTTTTATTTCAATGGTATGCGTTAAACATTTTCTTTATTTTATTTTTTTTGTTTTGTTTAATTTTCATTAATAAATAAGTAACTACAAAATTTAAAATTCTGTAACAACTCTAATTTTGTCTTTATGTTTTATTAATTTTTGTTATTTCCTTTTTGTTTTTTTACAGGTGTTAAAATAATGACTTGGATGAATATGGAATATAAAATATTAGTTTTCCACGCATAATTTCAAAATTGAATAGTTAGTTGTTAAAAGAAAACTATTTCAATTTTATGTATTTTGTTAATATTGTTTGGGATCAAACATTTTTATTAATTTCCCATTCTAAAAAGATAACTACTTTTAGTTATAGAAAAAAGTTAATTTTGTTTTGAACTCTTTTAATATAAAAGAGAGAAATAAAGATGATGGTAAAGGGTTCAATTTTGGGATAAGAATGAAACTTATGCACTATTTCAATCCATATTTATGAACAGAACAAAATGACTAACATAATGAATATAATAACAAAGAGATATGGAGAACAACAATAGATATTCAGTGAACCATAACTTCTATTGAATAAATAAAATAGGCTAAAAATGTAAAACTGCAAAACTGAAAACAATTTGCTCGAATGGTGGTATCTATCCCTGAGAATAGATGTGGCTGCTACGCACATCTGTTTGAGAAAAATGATTACAATGAGGCTCTAGATTCCTTTTTAACATTACTTATGAATGAAAAAACACTATACATCCAAAGAAATAACCCTAGCATATGAAACACCAAAAGTTATGTGAGCCTCGATGGGTAAGTTGGTACCTCAACTTCCCGGGGTCGTAACTTTTGCATACGACCTCCGTTTTAGGTGTTTGAAAGCCTGTTGGAAGGGTATTTTCGAGAAATACACATTATTCCATCAAAAACTAACTCTCTCTATATTTTGACTATGAAAATCCAAAAACACACTGTTTAGGACCCCAAAACGGCCCTGGAAGTACATAAAGATGTACTGACATGAACATTTCTAAAGTAAGCCAGTTGGAATAGGTGAGATGCCACCAATATCCACCTGGATGCTATGTATGGATTTAGGATAGCCTTGAAAGTGAAGAACCCACAATTACAAAAAAAGGTCATCATTACAAAGAAACATGCTGAACTAAAAACTATCAAGAGGAGTGATCCAGGTGGATATTGGTGGCCACCCACCTATTACAATTGGCTCCTCTTGTCCATTTTTGTTCAACACGTTCTTCTGTACTTCTTTTTAATTGTGGGTTCTACACTTCTGAAGCTATCTGAAACCCCACACATCATCCAGGTGGATACTGGTGGCCTCTCACCTAATCCAAATAGCTCATTTTGTATGTTTTCATGTCAACACATCTTGTTGTACTTCCAGGGCCGTTTTGGGGCCCTAAACATTGTTGGTTTGGATCGCCATAGTTAATCTGTAGACAGAGTTATATTTTGATGGCATAATGTGTAGTTCTCTGAAAGACCTTTCCAATGGACCATCACACACCTAAAACGGAGGTCGGATGCAAAAGGTACGACCCTGGGAAGTTGAGGTACCAACTTACACCAACTTACCCATAGGGGCCCACATGACTTTTGGCGTTTCACCTTCTAGGTTTAGGATTTTGGATGTCTATGGTTTTTACATTCATGAGTAATATGAAAAATACCTTTGGAGCTTCATTGTGATCCATACTTCTCAGACGGATGTGCATAACAACCACATCTCTTCTCAGAGATAACTACCACCATTCGAGCAAGTGTTCTAGTTCTGCAGATTTACAGTTTCAACCTATTTCATTATTCAATAGAAGATAGTGTTCATTGGATATCTGTGTTATTCTTAATATCTCTTTGTTTATTGTATTTAGTCTGTTAATCAGTTCGTTCTGCTCCTAAATCCAGATCAGTGGTATCAGAGTAGTCTGCTCTTCATTTATTTTTCTTTGTGCATGTCCTCGACAAGATCTGGGTACAAGAAGTTGGGACTTGAACCAATCGAGCCATTGTAGGAGATCCTCGAACAAGAATTTTGGACTCGAACTAATCAATCCATTGAAAGACGAAAATAAATATGATGGAGAAGGAGATCCTATTAAAATGTTGCTCGAGGAATCCCTCATGCGACAAAGGAACGAAATGATGGAAAACTTCGCGCAGATCCTTCGACGACTTCCCACAGGAAATTTTATATTCCATTATTTGAAGGACTGATAGATGCAGATGTTGTAGATAAATGGTTGAATTTTCTCGAAGGGTATTTTTCGGTGCACAATTTTTGCGACAAGGAAAAGATCATTTTTGCAGTCCTCAAGGTCGTTCCCTATGTTAAAGACTAGTGGGATACTTACTCTGAGCAAAGGGTTGTAGAGGAATCTGCAATGTTTGTGGTGGCCCCTACATGGGATTCCTTCCGGGATTCCATTAAATAACAATACTACCCTGTTGGAAGCTATGAGAACTAGTACACCAGATGGACCACCCTACGTTAAGAAAGGGACCAAACAGTACCAAATTTCACCAATATTTTCCATACCCTGTGCACCAAGTTGGGTATCAAAGACTCTGAGTGTCATCTGATGCTCAAATAATGCAACTGTTTGCATATATACATTCAAACATAAATGGAGTTTATGGACATCGCCTCATTGGGCACGACTTATAGATATACGGTCAAGATCGAGCAGAAATTTAAGCAGAAAAGCCGAGAGTTTGGATCTGCAGACCCCTCACAGCCGAAGTAGGGAAAAGGCGACACCAACCCACCTAGCAAGGGACCAAGTCGAGATGGCTGCCCTCAGGACAACCAGTCCAAGCCATAACACAAGAAGGGCAATGAAAAGACGCATAAGTACATGGGAAAATGGTGTGAGTACCATAAAAAACAATATTACCAACTTAACGAGAAGTTTGTCGAGTTCTCATTTTTTCAAGGGTCACATTTTTTGCCTCGTTTTTAAAAATGGTGCTACCGGTAGCACCTCCCTCCCTTTTTAGGTGGTATTTTGATATTTTAAATTTTATGATCCATAATATTTCCACAATATTTTTTTTTAATGCTTATTTTTCATCTATTTTCAAATTTTTTATTTTTTTTTCAACGGTGTTTTTAGTCATTTTTCCATACTTCTTTCAATCTTAAAAATATTTTTTATCATTTACTTTTTTGAAATTAAGATTTTTCATATAATTGTGTCTCCTTAATTAATTTATAGTTCCATAGTTTTAAAATATAGTGGAAAACACCATTTTTAAGAAATTGTTTACCTTTACTTCAATACATAAAAAATAATTGTAATTAAATAACATTATTTTTGAATATTTAACAAAAAAATATAATTTTATTTTATTTTTATAAATTAAAAATTAAAAAAACTAAGGAAAATAATGTAAGTTTTACACCTGTGAAGTAAAGCAATGCATATAGATTCTTAAGCAAGACAAACATTAATCAATGACTCATACACATAGTACACAAAGATTTTATACCGGAAACCCTCAACCGGGAAAACCTAAATCTTATATTCATTATATCGAATTTCACCATTCACCATACAATATATACAATGTTTTTATGTGTTCCATAGATACCAAAACCGTAATCCCTTAATCCGATATTAATTTACAAATCTGCTAAAAATAGCAAAATTCGCTAAAAATAGCAAAAACCACCCAAAAACAAATAGCAGTTGTCGTATCTGACGCGCCCACACACACACACATGCAAAGAATATAACACATACCCAACATTCTCCCACTTGTTGTTTTCTTTGCATCCAGGGGTCCAGGGGATTATATAGTCAACAATCCAGGGCAATGATGCCCATTGTTTCTCTACACCAGGAGAACTTTTCTGTGCTCACAGACTTTGTCAATGAATCTGCAACATTCTTCAAAGTGTCAACCTTTTCCAGCAACACCTTCTTTTCCTCAACCATGTCTCTCACAAAGTGATACTGAACATCAATATGATTTGTCTTCGAATGATAAGCTGGGTTCTTTGCTAGGAATATTTCACTCTGACTATCTTAGTCTAATCTCACTGCTTGTTGTACCAACCCAATACCTGAACACAATCTTTGTAACCATATTGCTTCCTTGGTTGCATGAGTGGCTGCTATGTATTCAACTTCTATAGTTGAGAATTCCACTACAGCCTGTCTTTTGCTCATCCAATTGATTGCTCCTCCAAATAGGTTAAACACATACCCACTTATAGATCTTCTGTGATCCAGATCTCCATCCCCATCTGCATCAACAAAGCCATGTATGTCCACCACTCTCTCTAATCCCAGTCTTCCTTGGTAGCAAAATCCATAACTGGTGGTGCCACGAAGATACCTAAAGACCCTCTTTACTGTTGTCCAATGCTCCTTCCCTAGTTTTGACATATACCTGCTCAAAACTCCCACTGCATGTGAAATGCCCGGTCTAGTACAAACCATTGCATACATCAAACTGCTAACTGCACGGGCATATGGAACATGGGACATGTCCTCTTCTTCTTCCTGTGTCTTGGGACACTGATCTATAGATAAATTTACACCTATAGGAATAGGAACCTTGACCGGTTTACTTCCATGCATATTAAACCTCTGTAATATCGTCTCAAAATATTTTCTTTGATTCAACCAGAGTTTCCTGTTTGCACGATCTCTTTAATCTCCATTCCCATAATGAAGTTAGCAACACCGAGGTCCTTCATGTCAAATTTGGAGGATAGCTGCGATTTCACCTCCTTGATAACATCCATGTTATTTCCTACCAACAACATGTCATCAACATACAACACTACATAAATGAAGTGATTACCAACCTGCTTGGAATATACACAGTGATCAACACTGCTTCTTACAAATCCCAATCCAGGGATGTATGTATCAAACTTTTGGTACCACATCCTAGGTGATTGCTTCAGACCATATAGTGACTTCTTTAGCTTACATACCATCTCTTTCTTTCCCTTCACTACAAAGCCTCCTGGCTGCTTCATGTAGATTTCTTCTTCTAGATCCCCATGTAGGAATGTTGTCTTCACATCCATCTGTTCCACTTCAAGATCAAAAGCAACAACAATAGATAAAATAAATCTAATAGAAGTTAACTTAGCAACAGGAGAAAAAATCTCACCAAAGCCAATTCCCTCTACCCGGGAATAACCTTTTGCTACTAGTCGAGCTTTGTATTTCTCCACTTTACCTTGTGCATGAAACTTCTTCTTGAACAACCATTTTATACCAACCGATTTTCTTCAAGGCATCCATTTCTTCAACCATGGCCTTCTTCCAGAGTTTACTATCCTCTGAATTCACTGCTTCCCTAACAGTTCTGGGATCATCATCAGTAATAGATAAAGAAAAATTGGAATGAAAATTAGGTGGGCTATACCTTTCTGGTTTCCTTCTATCTCTCACTGATCTCCTCAATACTGGGGTATGAGGTTATTCTTCTTCTTCTTCCTCTTCTTCAAATGATTCATATTTTGCATCATCCAACTCAAGCTCTATTTTCTCAGGTTCATCTTGTGTTGGTAGGAATTCCTGTTTGGACACATCTTTTACCTCTTTGAAAACAACATCTCGACTGTAAATAATTTTCTTGGTTTCTCAATACCTTATCCACCATTATCTCTTCTCAATACCTTTATCTGTTCTCCACCATTATCTGTTCTCAATACCTTTATTTTCTTCTCTGTCTGATTTTTTACCAGAGCCTTACACTCTTTAAATTTATCAAATATCTCAGATTTCTTTCTAAGAAAATAAATCCATCTGTTCCTTGAAAAATCATCTATGAATGAAACATAATACACAGATTTACCTAGGGATGAAACATGAACAGGTCCAAACACATCACTGTGTATCAACTCTAAGATTCCCTTTTCTCTTGTAGCACCAGATGGGAATCTTACTCGATTATGTTTACCATATATGAAATGTTCACAAAAATCAAAATCCAGAGTGCAATTAGACATACCTTCAACCATACATTTACCGTGCAGTGTTCAAAGGCCCTTTTCTCCAATATGCCCCAGTCTTTGATGCCACAACATGGTCTTCTTTTCTGGGACAATATTGGTCTTGTTTCCTTCATTTTTCTGCTCAAGGAAAACATAACTGTTACACCCATTAGTATAAGTTCTTCCCAACAACTTGTACAAAGTTCCACAACGAACTCCCCTCATCAACACCATTGCTCCTCGTACCATATAGCAAGTGTTCTTTTCAAATATAGTTTTCACTCCTGCATCACCCAACTTGCTTACAGATATTAGGCTCCTGGCTAGTTTTGGAATGTGTAGAACCCCAGGGAGAGTTCTAATCCTTCCATCATTTAGCAACAACTTAACCCTTCTACGTCCAAAGATTTTTGATGTTGAGTCATCCCCTAGGAATACATCACCACCATCATATTTTTCATATTCAGAGAACCACTCCCTGTGAGGAGTCATATGGTATGACACACCTGAGTCGATCAACCATACATCATGGTCTACATGTGTACTTGTAGATACTAGGTAAACATCACCTCCTTCTTCAGTGGAGGTTTTCGCCTCTGTGGAAGAGGTACTATCAGATCCCTTTGGTTTTTCAACCTTCTTAGACTTGCAATATTTCTTATAATGCCCTGTTTTACCACACTTCCAGCATTTCCTCAAAGATTTTCCTGGAGACTTAGATCTACCTGTAGCTTTAGATCTCCATCTTGAAGGCTTACTAGGGTTCCTTTCTTAGGTACGCCCTCTTACAAATAAAGCATCTGTGTTGTGACCATCCATGCTTTTTCACCTCATCTCTTCAGATGACAAGGATGCAACTACATCCTCATACTTCAATGTAGATTGAGTGGTACTACCTATTGCTACAACCAGATTATCCCAAGAGTTTGGCAAATAACATAACAAAGTAATACACTTATCTTCTTCTGCAATCGTAATATTAACAGATCCAAGTTGACTTACCAGAGTATTAAAGGCATTTAGATGTTTTGTCACATAATCTCCATCTTCCATCCTAAGATGATACAGATTATTTCGAAGAAACAACTTGTTTACCAGGGACTTTGATTTATACAAATTCCCTAACTTATCCCATAGTTCCTTGGTAGTAGATTCTCCTGAGACATTCAACAACATCGAATTTGCCAGGCAGAGTCAAATAGTACTCCTTGCTCTTCTGTCCAACTTGTCCCAATCTTCCTTCGACATACCAGTAGCTAGTGTACTAGTAGTTTGTGTACTAGTAGGTTGTGTACCAGTAGCCTGTGTACTAGTAGACGGTGTACCAGTAGGCTGTGTACCAGGATCCACAATGATCCATTTTTCTTTGTCTACAAGAAGGTCCTCCATCTTGAGCTTCCATAGCTCAAAGTTTTTTCCGTTGAACTTCTCTATCTCAATTCTAGATGAGCTTGCCATTCCTCTTTATTTACTCGAATCCCCACTGCAAAAGCTCCCACTAAACCCAGGTTTATCACAGACCCAAGATAAACTTGATCTATCAAGACCGAGCCAAACCCTCAACAACAAATGCGTCCCTCTGAAGCCAAAAACGAGCTTTGATACCACATGTAAGTTTTAAACCTGCGAAGTAAAGCAATGCATATAGATTCTTAAGCAAGACATAAATTAATCAATGGTTCATACACAGAGTACACAAAGATTTTATACCGGAAACCCTCAACCGGGAAAACCTTTCTTATCTTCATTATATGGAATTTCACCATTCACCATACAATATATATAATGTTTTTAGGTATTCCATAGATAACAAAACCCTAATCCCTTAATCCGGGATTAATTTACAAATCCTCTAAAAATAGCAAAAACCGCCCCAAAAAAATAGCAGTTGTCGTATCTGACGCGCCCACACACACACATGCAAAGAATATAACACATACCCAACACAGAAAACAATTGACATTTACTTCAATAGGTAGAAAATAATTGTAGTTAAATAGTTCACTATTTTTAAATATTTACCAAAAAAATAAAATTCATTTTTCTTTTATCTATTAAAAACTAAAAAAAATAAGAAAACAAAAAGAATCGAAATTAAAAAAAAAAAAAATAATAAATAAAATTTAAAAACAAATTTATATTAAAAAAAACCATTGAGAAAAAACCTAAAAAACTAAAGAAGAAAAACAAAACCATAAAATTAAAAATATATATATCTAAAGTAAGAGAAAATGAGAAAAAAAATAAGAAAAATGTAAAAAAAATTATAACCCAAATTTTTTTAAAAAGGTGAAAAAAACTCAAAACATTTAAAAATATATATACAAAAACCTCAAATTAAAAAACCTAAAATAAAAATTAATACAAAATTTAGAAAACAATTAACAAAAAAAATTAAAACACATTAAAATTACTAAAAAAAATAAAAATAAAAATTATTTAAAAACACTTAAAAAACAAAATTTAAACTAAATTGTTTTCATTAATATATAAAAAAAATCAAATTTATATAAAACATATAAAATTTATGTTTTATAAAACATAAAACATATAAAATATATGTTTTATAAAACATAAAACACACACACACACACATATATATATAATAACATCCACGGGACCTAGGTTAGACCCATGGGGGCTGACGCGATGTTGGAATGTTATATATATATAT
>ML776756.1:508056-557134 GCA_009831015.1 Picea engelmannii | reverse complement strand
ATTGTAATTTTTTTCCTTTTTTTTCTTTAGTTTTTCTTTGGTTTTCACCATTTTGTTAAGTTTTGTTGTTTATTTTTTTATTATTTGGATTTTGAACATATTTTTTAAATGTGTTTTTGTCTCCATTAAAAAATATATATTTGTGAACATTTTCTCGTTTCTCTTTATTTATTTTTTAATGTAAATTTAAGAAAACAAAAAAAAGGTTAGTAAATAAATTTTCAAGTGACCCTTTAGGATCCAATTTTGGGTTTTTTATTTGTGTAGGGGTTTGTTGTCAAGGCCACAGTTTGAATTAGGTCGTAATTAGTTGTAATTTTAACGTTTAGAAAAAAACATTTTTCTTTAGGTAGCATGATGTTTTTATTTAGGTGTTGATTTAAATGTTTTTCTAAGAAACTATTTTATGTTTTAAGGCCATGCTCGAAAAAAGTTGTAATTTTGAATCGGTTAGAAAAAATGGTGCTATCGATAGCACCATGTTTTGATTTGTGGTTTGATTTTAGAGATTTTTTGAGAAACCATTTTATCCTTTAAGCCCATGCTTGAAAAAAGTTGTAATTTTAACCCGGTTACAAAAAATGGTGCTACCAGTAGCACCACTTTTTTATTTGGGGGTTGATTTTAAAGTTTGTTTGAGCAACCATTTGATCATTTAAGCCCATGCTTGAAAAAAGTTGTAATTTTTACCCAGTTACAAAAAATGGTGCTACCTGTAGCACCACTTTTTGATTTGGGGGTTGATTTTCATGTTTTTTATGCAAAAATATGGGTTTTAAGGGCTAGAGTTCTCATTTTGAGGACACAATTCTCATTAAGTTGGTAACTATGTTAAAATCCCTTGGCACAACACTGAAGAATGTTACTCGAAGTAGTCACTCATGGCTGAACTGAAGGCTTCCGAGTCAGAGGCCGATTCTGATTCCGAATCAAATCCTGGAGGTGAGAAGCGGATTATTGATTCACTACCATCAAACTCCGACCAAACGAACCAGAAGAACCAGAGGAAAGAGAACGCCTCTTTCACTTGCAGATGTGGGTAAAGGTGACTCTGCTTCATTTCATTGTCGATAGCAGGAGTTAGAAGAATCTGATTTCAACAGAGGTCGTCAAGTGGCTGGACTTGCCAACGACACCGCACCCACAACCCTACACCATCGGCTAGCTTCACCAAGGAAGAGATCTTCATGTCATCCAACAGTGTCATCTACCCTACGACATCAAGCCTTTCAAATATTAGGTACTGTGTGATATTTCTCCCCTTGATGTTTGTGATGTTCTTTTAGGACAACCATATTTGTGGAAGCATCATGTTGTGTATGAGTCTAGATCCCGCAGTGTTATTATTACTGTGGGTAGACAATTGTACATGATACCAAAGGTAGCGCCACCTACTACTATTTCTTTAATATATGCTAATAAATGAAGTAAGGTCACCTCATCGACTGAGAAGTTTGTCTTCTTTGTGATCTGTGCTCACAGAAAATAGAAGGTCACTGCCACATATGTGGCCTCTACATAGAGCCTCTCTTTGCAGCAAAAGCAAGTGGACGAGATCATGGAAGAATACAAAGACATCTTCTCCTCACCTACATGGGTATCGATACACTGCCAAGTCAAGCATCCAATTGATTTGATCCCCAACACACCTTTACCTAATGGACCAGTCTATCGTCGCTCACTGATGGAAAATGAAGAAATCAAGCAAAAGATCCAAGAGCTGCTTCAAAAGGGGCACATCAGACCCATCTCCCCTTGCGGAAGCCCGATTGTACTGGTGCAGAAGAAGGACAGGACATGGTGATTATGCATTGATTACAAAGCCTTAAAAAAATAACAGTCAGGAACCGATACCCCATTCCCAGGATTGATCACCTTCTTGACCAACGTAAGGGGGAAAAGTTATTCAGGAAGATTGACTTAAAGTATGGCTACCACCAGATTCCCATCGAACCACTTATGTATGGAAGAAAACCTTCAAATATAAAGAAGGTCTCTTCGAATGGCTAGTCATGTCCTCTAGCTTAACAAATGCACCAACCACTTTCATGAGGTTGATGGATGACGTATTGAGATCCTTCACCAAATCCTTTGTGGTGGTATATTTGGATGGAATCCTCATCTTCAGCAGAACATGGGAGGAGCACATGCATCATATTCAATAGGTTTTGAGCACTCTGCGGCACCACAAGTTATATGCCAATTTGGAAAAATGTTATTTTGGCATGAACAGGGTCTAATACTTGGGCTACATTCTTGATGAGCATGGGGTACATGTTGATCCAACTAAGATCCAAGTCATCCATGACTAGCCAGCCTCGACCACACTCACCGAGCTTCTGAGCTTCTTGGGACTAGCCAACTTCTACCGATGGTTCATGTTGGGATTATCCCATATTTCATGGGCCCTCAACCAGGTGACCAAGGGCGGTGGTAGGGCCAAGTTCGTGTGGGGAAAGTAACAACAATGAGCATTCGATGATCTGAAGCATCACTTGTGCTCAACTCTAGTACTCTCCTTGACCGATCTGTAGCAACAGTTTGAGATTGAGACTGATGCATCTGACTATGTTGTGGGTGCAATTCTCACTCAACATGGGCATCCGATGGCATACCATAGTGAGACACTCTCCGATACTGTTCGGAAATGACCCACCTGTGACAAGGAAATGTATTCCATTGTACAAACATGTTGTCAATGGAAACATTACATTCTGGTAAAAGATACGATCATACACATTGATCACAAGCCTCTGCAATTCATACAAACACAAGGGGAATTGCAGAATGACCACCATCATAAGTGGTCCACCTACCTGCAGTAGTTCCATCTCAACATCAAGTATAATTCATGTATCTCAAATTGTTTTTCTGAATACCTCAATCGGCCTCATGTGGCTGCACTCACCACTGTGCTCCATTCATGTGGACATGAAGCATCTGAGTGGCCCCAAATTTATCAGCAAGATATGAACCTCACCACGACCTATCAACTCTTGGGTATAGGCGCGACTGTTACCGTTTTTCACATTTAGGACAAACTCTTATGCCACCTGGGCCATCTCTATGTTCCTACAAGCAAGTGTGAAAAGCTTATTTGGTAAGCCCACTCAATCGAGTGGTAGGACATTTTGGCATGGAGAAACCTGTGGCCATTCTTCATAAACATTTTTATTGGAAAAAACTTTGACATGACGTCAGCAAGTATATCAGATCTTGCACTTCCTGTGCCATTTCCAAGCCAACCATCAAGAAGCAAGGCTTATACACCCCTCTTCCTATTCCAAAGAAGCCTTGGGTATCCATCTCAATGGATTACATGTTTAGCCTGTCGTCCACTAAGCAAGGAAATGACCGCGTATTTGTAGTCATTGATCGATTTTCGAAGATGGCCATCCTCATAGCCTGCAAGAAGAATATCACAACAACATATATTTCCAATCTCTTCTTTGAATGAGTGTGGGTCCACTTTGGGATACCACAAACCATTATCTCTGACCGGGACACCAGGTTCCTCAACACAGTTTGGTCGAGTCTCTGGTCATTGTTGGACACTAAGCTCACAAAATCCACTTCTTTCCACCCCCAAACCGATGACCAAACAAAGGTCATCAATCAGATGATTGTGCGCATCTTGCACATGTACAATTCTAAAAATCCACGTACATGGGATGAGAGTCTCCCCTATGTTCATCACAATTACAATAGGGGTCTCCATAGCTCCACCAACCATAGCCCATTTCAGGTGGGTCTGGGATTCCAACCCTTAGGACCCATTCATGTTGCACTTCGTCTTGCCACCGCACATAAAAAATCTTCCCATGATCATTCTGTGATCGAAAAATCCACTAGATTCATTGAGTGGATTCAACACATCTGCCAACAGGTCCAAGAAATTTTTCAGAAATCTAATGGTAAGTACAGGCAGTGCCATGATCAACACAGGGTACCACACCAGTTTTAGGTTGGTGACAAAGTCTGGTTACATTTGCAGAAGGAGCGTCTCACGGGGCCCCATTGGAAGCTTCACCCACTTTGCTATGGGACTTATACTATCACCAAGGCTATGGGTAGCAATGTTTTTGAGCTCAACACTCCACCTTTCCTTGGCTTGCATCCAATGTTCAATGTGGACCTCCTTCGACCATATTTTCCACCATTATTGGACACCTTATAGATTGCAGAACAACTAACACCAACAAAGATCAACCCTGACTGTATGGAACAAGCATCCACTGATCAGATAGTGGACACACAGGTCAAGGGCACTCACCAACAAAGGATTTAGCTTTATCGAGTTGTCAACGTAGGGAAACTCCTACACCAAGGAAAGTGGATCACTAGCGGCCAAATCCAATAGACGTTTCCTCACCTGATGGGGGGAATCAACACAATGGAGACCATTTCTTCCTAAGGGGGGAGGATTGATCCAGGTGGATATTGGTGGCCACCCACCTATTCCAATTGGATCTTCATTTCCATTTTTGTTCAACACATTCTTCTGTACTTATTTGTAATTGTGGGTTCTATACTTCTGGGGTTGTTTGAATCCCCACACACCCTCCAGGTGGATACTGGTGGCCTCTCGCCTAATCCAATTGGCTTATTTTGTATGTTTTCATGTTATCACATCTTTCTCTACTTCTAGGGCCATTTTGGGGCCCTAAACATTGTTTTTTACCGCCACAGTCAAATTGTAGACAGAGTCAGAGTTTGACAACGTAATGTGTAGTTATATGAAACACCTTTCCAATGGAATATCACACATTTAAAATAGAGGTCGTATGAAAAATTGACGACCCTGGGAAGTTGAGGTACCAACTTACACCAACTTACCCATAGGGGCCCACATGAATTTTGGCGTTTCACCTTCTAGGGTTAGGTTTTTGGATGTCTAGGGTTTTGGAATTCATTAGTAATATCAAAAAGGCCTCTGGAGCCTCATTGTAATCCATTCTTCTCAGATGAATGCGCGTAACAACCATATCTCTTCTCATAGATAGCTACCACCATTCGAGAAAGTGTTTCAGTTCTACATTTTTACAGTTTCACTTTATTTTATTATTCAATAGAAGATATTGTTCACTGTATATCTATGTTATTCTTCATATCACTGTGTTTATTGTATTTAGTCTGTTAATCAATTCGTTCCATTCCTAAATATGGATCAAGGAGCCATTTGGAACAAGTGGGTGGCTACCAATATCCACGTTGTTATCACTGAGTAAATTGTTGGGATGAAGAAACAATCTACAAGTTAACCTGCAAACCAACTTTAAGACTAGAAGCCCGCCCTTCCAATTTAGAGAGGGCTCTCTCTGGGACTTAATCTCTGATAGATAGATTACTTTTGAACTGATGGCTAGGTTTAGATGATTGAGGTAGTTTTTTCAAGATTTGTTGGTAGGAGGTATATTATCTTTAGGGCTATGGATTCAACCCATGAAAACAAAAGAAAACAATGACTGGTAGGTAGAACTCCCAGAGGAACAAAGGCTAAATAAGGTGATGAAATTTCAGTTTTGAGTTTGATTATGTAAGGTGAAAGAGGAGCATAAACACATAACGAAATTAGAGCACCATGAAAAATGAATTTCGACCTTAGTTAAGAAGATAAAGAATGTTTAAATCACTTAAGTCTAGAGCACCATTCGATGAATTCTAGACCCTTAATTATCCAAATTAAACAAAAGAAAAGTATATGAAAGAAAGTACACAAGAAATACGTACAAAGATAAGAGAAAAATCTTCAGATCACCACCATTAGAATATTTTTCATAAGAGTTCAGGACTTCTGCATGTGTATTTATATTAGATTCAGGAAATTACAATGAAGATCAAAATGTCTATACTTCTACCAACTCACCCCTCTTTACATGAAAATAATCAACATATATAGAAAACAAATGAAACACTTGGCTCTTAGGGGTCAAACTAATACATCCTAGAATCATGGATCTGGTTGCTTTCAAAGAGAACACCAACTTCTACAAKATTTACTAAAAATAGAAAATCTGATTTTTCCAATGATAACATAACCAAAGTATGCTTTACAATCATATATCTTGAGAAAATTTGACCATATGGTTTTGATGAGTCATCGGGTCCATCTAGGGAGTGCCTYGAGTCATCATGTGCACTACTGGACAACTCTATCACCCTTGCGTAGCAAATTCTGGTTAATGTTACGCAAGTGCTGGATACAACATTTGCGTAGCGACTTTGCATAGCGAATGTCCATTGTGTGGTTGCTTGTGGGGATCTAGGTGGAAAAAAATGGATGGGAACCATGCCTCTACCTCAAAATTTGTATGCCTCTCATCATATATCCTCCTTTTTTATCAGGTGATCTTACAAGATTTGTGTAGAGAATATTTTCTATGCAAGTCTTGTGTATGATTATTTCTTAGTTAAGACAACAAACTATGCACATCAAATATTCACCTTGGTGAAACAACCCTTTACCAATCTCAAATGTATTTTTTCCACAACTTTGATGATGTAAACAAAACTTTGACATGGTTCCATACCCAAAAAGGACAAAAATAAGGCCCCCTCACTCATATTTCTACAACTTCAACAAGGAGGTTTAGCTTGTCCTTACTTTCTTCATTCAATTTCACTTGTAATCTCAAGGCATTGTTTTCCTTCCTCAATGACAGTTTTTGTCTCTTTAAATTTACCACTTGCCTGAATAAGGTTGCATTCCTCTTCAACTTTTACTGAGCATTAGAAAGGATTGCACATGCATTATCTATGGCTAGWCTGCATTCCTTGTAATGTTTCATGATTCCTTCCTCTAATATTATCTTTTCTTCCATGATCTTAATGATCTAGTCTTGAGCTTCTCTTAGATGCTTATTCAACCAGCTTATGTTATTTTCTCCTTCCATGGGTGAAGTAGTAGATTTCTGACTTGTTTCTTGCTTGCCCTGTATGCTTGGACTACTCTTCTTGGCTAAGGACCTTGTTAGAGGTGATGTGGATTTGGCTGCAACTGTAGTCTCATGGATTTTCATGTTCTTCCTTCCCTTTGAAATTTCTTGCATAGGACATGCTTTGTTCTATGGTGTTTGTGCTTCAAGAGTCTTCTCCGTTAGTTTCCTTTTCAATTCCCTGTTCTCTTGGTAGAATTGGGCTATAACATGATGAGCTTTCTTGAGTCTCTGTTGCATCTCTTTGACATATAAATATTTTTCCCCTGGTTTCACTTACTCCTCATCCATATCTTGGGTTGCAACTTCAAAAACCTTTTTCTGAACTGTGGGTATGGGAAGCCTCCTAGCAGATGATCCAATGAGTAGTTTACTAGGAGCTTGTGTCTCCTTGGATTCACCAGTGAATTGTAGTTTTCTTATTTTCTTCAATATTGGTTGACTGGGTGATGGATTCTCAATCTCTTTTCCTTTTCCCCTTTCAGCAACACCTCCTCTTTTCACCCCTGAACTATTAGATGCTTAATTCTCAACAGACAAGGGGGTATCTCCTTTAGGATCCATGGAAATGTTTTTTGAGGTCAAGAAGGAATCCCAGTCTCTGTTTAACTTTCTAAGCTCTTCAACCACCAACAAATTCACCAAGGAAAAGTGGAACATGATACTCTTTAGCTGGTCAACCCTAGCTTGGACTTTGTCTGCCATTTTTCCCAGGAGTCTATATAGGTAGAAGGGTAAGTTTAGGGGGATTTTCCTCACAAGTAAATTATTTATGGATTACCCTCAAAAGATTCTCATAAGGTTCCAAAACATATTCCCTTGGGATGGTGGACCAATTTTCTTCTGTTTGTATTTAGGTTTGAGAAAATCAATATAAAACGAAGGATCTAAAGACATACCTTTAAACCAATTCTCTCCCTGTGTAGGGATATTTGTAGCAGCTGATATGGTTTCTTCTACTACTAGAGATTAAGTGACCACTGCAATGGTTGTGCTAACACCATTAAAGTTCAGAGAAACTGTTTGGTTAGTTTCACACTATACCCATGAAAGTTTTCACAAAATCTCATACATTGAGCTTGCTCAAAGGACACCATGTATGAAAGGTCTGAGTTCACCAAAGTTAGCCCTTGGGGTTCATATCTAAACACGTTTACTCCCTTGTATTTCTTCTTTCCCTATGGAGTCATGTTTCTATGATGTATTCCTTGCAAAACTAAATTTCAAACTTCTCAAAGAAAAAAAACCTTCAAGCTCAGTATGCAAGTTTGTGTAGCAAACTATGATGGCTAGGGTTTGGCTTGAATGAAGAAAAAATGGTTATATGAAAGGCACATTTATTCAGAGGATAAAATTTCAATGGGATCCAATGAAGGATCTTAGACAGTTATTGAAACTAATGAAGAGTTCACAACAAAAAACAGAGTACAGGCTTGCGCAAAAAATGGCAACACACAACACTTGCGTAGTGAATGGAATTTGCATAGAAGAAATCTTTGGAGATTGTTGGAGAGGCGATGGGCTATGCATAGGTCATAAAGGCAATGCAAAAAGACAAAAAATTTGCCAATATACATGCTCGAATGGATAATCATCGAAATTTGAAATGGGAAGCGCTTATCCAAGGTGACAAGACATTTCAAGGAAAATTAGGAATTTTCGCAGTGAACTTGCGCATCGTGTACATGTTTGAAGCTTGCAACGGTAAAATGACATGGAGTGTCATGATTGTACCTTCTTTTATCTCATGAGAGGTGATGATGAACCATAATACCTTTTGACAATACATTCACCCTAACCTATGACTCAACCTTAGCACATAATTTCCCACTTTTTTATATGATTCAAGACTTACGAAAAAGTGGACCATTACAAAAATTTGAACATGATGGACTTTTAAACTCTTGACTCTGTACTTTTTATGATGATGTTTTATGAGAAAGACAATACACCCTTTGACCCAACTTATGGATAGACCCCTTATTGACATTCAAGTCACTCTTTATTTAATTGCTCACCTCATAAACCTTGATACACTAACTATAACTCATCTAGGAATACCTTGATCTTCACAAGACCATGACACGACTTTCAAACTTTAGACAAACTCTAAATTTTACCCAAAAAATACTGATGCTAACACACATGGATCACTATTGTAGAAGTCTTCTCTTTGAAACTTATACTAGTTCAATTTTGGCTTTGAATGTTAATACATACATCATTATTCAACACTATTATTGATATTTGATTGTTTATCTTTTAAATCAAGGTCTTATCTAAATGACGTGTTATTGGAATTACAGTTGATTTAATTGATTACTGTTAATGAATTAGATTGATTCATCTTTATTATATACATTATTTCAGTGTTATTCTGTATATGAATACTGTCTTGATTAATAATTTGTGGTAATTACTTAGGCATAATTACTAATTCATACACAATTGTTATACTCAAGCATATGTTCTGAAAATCAATATCTTTTTTGAATATTGTTTATCCTACTCAACTCATATACCATTAAAATTATACCCGAGCATTAGATTAGTTTTATTTGCTAAATTACATTTTATTCAGTTTTTCATTCTTATTTCAAATACTTCTTATTCTTTAAAAGAGAAAAACAAAATCTCCTTTCGTAGGAGTAACTTTTATGATAATTAGAATTAGTCTTTTCTTGTAGATAGTTTTAAACATGTATATGTTTCTATTTCAGTTTGTTATTTGATAAGGAATAAAATCTCTTTAATCAGTTAGAAAATGTATATATTTCTCTTAGATTTAATTTTATTTGTAGATTAGGATAGTTATAGGTAACTGGACCTAAACCCATTGAAATCACCATTTACAACGGATAGGGGTCTGATCAGGATCCTGATCGGGAAAATTCCTGAATGTTGAACATAGTCATATTTGATGATCAACACCTCCCTGCCCAGGTTCAATTCCTTGTAAGTGACATGTGATGCCCTTAATGGGTCTATATTATTCTCTTGTTGTTGAGCCCCCAATATTGTGAAAATGCTTGGCCTCCCCATGTTCTCTCGCGGATATTTTTTTTTTTTTGGGGGGGGGGTTTCTGTGGATGTAGCAAGTACCAGTCTTCGGTGTCGTGAACCACATGTAAAAAAAAAATCATGTGAGGGAACACACTAAAAAGAAGAGAAAATGAAAAGTAAGATACTAAATGGTGACACATGTCATGGTTTCAAAGGTCCCTTATCTACTTCTCCATAGTATTAATCTACAACAAATGGAAAACATCTAAGATCCTTTGTAGTCTCTAATATACACTTGGAGCACACTAATCCATCATGGATGTTTGAAAACGTTTTGGCTAGTCCCTTTGAATGTTGAAAATGTCCAAGTAGTCCCTAATATATTCAATGGAGACCATTATACATCATGAATGCTTGAAAACTTCTTGGTTGGTCCCTTGGAATGTAGACTATCCTCTTCTTGGTTGTAACAAAAATAATTTGAAGTTATCTTCCCTATCTCAACAACTATCTCCATGTTTCATTTAGATAGATTTTAAGGAAGATAGTTAGGTTTTGAAAATTTCTCCTTTACTTTAGGTCAATTCCTATGTTGCATTTAAATTGAGTTCAAGGGAGATGGTTGGGTTTAGATAATTCCCACTATTTGGAAGTGGAAAATTATCTCCAAAAATATTTTAATAAAAAAATTATCTCCACAAATATTTTAATAAGACTTAAATTGGAGCTTCACCAATATTCTTTAACTTTAACAAATAGAGCTATGTTGTGTTGTTTGATATCATAGAAACATAACCAAAAGATTTTGTAACAAGGATTGTATGGCAGTGTAGTCCCTACCGGGTTAAATTGGGAATAAATGCATAGGTATGGAGGCCTGAAGTAACCATGGGTCATTGATATTGAAAGAGAGAAGGGACCGTTGATCCTCATAGCATACCTAGAATTCACCGATTCGATAGTTCGTGTAACACCCCTGTTTCCCCCAACTTGTAATTAATCATTAATTAGGGTTACCATGTTTTGGCGTGGGAACAATGTAAATGTATTATTGTTTGAGTTGCCAATAAATGACTATGGGGGTTGAAGCCTTGAAAGTACTGGCCATTATATCACTAGAGGAAAGAATGTGAAAACTATAAGAGAGGGTTCATTATATCAAATAACCCCAAAATTTCCCTTTGATGAGGATAATAAACCTTCTTTGGATCCCAATGAGAGAAATTAGTTAATGAAGAAAGGACTAGTGGTTGAAATATCAACCACTCCCATGAATGGAAGCATGGTCTAGCTGCAGAATGTCAGCCCGAAGTACCACTGGGCATGGTTGACCAAGATGACCTGAGTTCCCTTCTGATAGAAGGAAGATGATGGGTCGAGAACCATCCTGGGAAAAAGATATACAAAAAATAGATACAAGGAAATAGGGGGATAGAGAAAGAGAGGAGAATGTGCAGAGCTCTCCAGCGGATGATGAATAGAAGGTCGCGAGCTTGATGCTGAGTGAGCATCTGATAAACCTCGCCAAGGCCATGACATAGAAAGAAATCTCTGAAATTTTGCAGAGAACAAAACCCGAGCATACGCTGAAACATAGAAAGAATCCTTGAGAAACTACTAGAGTTCCCTGGTGATATCATGGCTTGGCATGGGGGTGGCCAGAGTGCTAATAATGAATGCCTCTGAGCCTATGGTTGGCTGAAAGGAAAAACACCCACAGTCAGTTAGTTGGATACCACATGTAATAGATAAGTAATCGCATATCTTGTGTATTTAAGTGGTATTGTGAATTAAAGATGGATATCCTATGAATGTTGCAGGGATGGATATGTTTGCTTAATGATTTATATTGTATCCATTTTGTGTCTTCTTTATTGTGTAATTATGAAAGTAAGAAATTATATGGATTTGACATGATTTGCACTTGTAAATGCTTGCGCCCTGTGGTGGCTTAAAATAGAGCCACGAACTGTGAGTTCATCGACCTTGGGCATAGTTTCACGTATGCATGTCAACACTCCTAGTCATTCAGAGTCCCTTGGAGGAAGGATTTTGTTAAATCTCCGGAGAGATAGTGCACGTATGCACAGGCTCTTTGCGAGGCAGGCAGAGACCGAGAACCACTTAAGTTCTAGAGTTGACGAATGAGCGTAAGGGGTGTGTGAAAGAATTCTTCCAAGGATTAAGTTCAAGAGAAAGAATGCAAATATCTTAAGCCTTTCAGAGCTAACAAAGCTCAGGAAGAATAGCGAGATTGAAGTATCAAAAGGGAAGGTTCCTTTGTTTGGAAGACGAACGAACGAGATCTGTTAGGGAAGAGACAAGGTCCGTTGTGACCGTTGGATGTGGGAAGGAGCACGGGAGTTAACTCCTTGAGTCCTTCAGACTTCGCGATTTCGACGAATTGAGCAAGTTCGTCGTAAGGGAGGTAAAATCCCCAAAGTCCCGAAGTTAATCTGAGGATGCCTGGGAGCCATCCCGACCGTGAGATCTATGATTTAGTCAACCTGACACTGACCAACTCTGGGAGATTTCAATCAAGGAGTGAGTCAACCTCTTGAAGGCCCGGAGGCTGGAGTTCACTTGAGTCGTCGATCATCATATTTAAATCATTGGCCTGCCAAATTTAATGGAAATTATTTTTTTGGTTGAAATTGTGTATTTTTGGCGCAGCACGCGCTCGCAAGCACGTCCGCTCATAGAATCTTCTCTCTTTCACGGCCCGAAGAACTCTAAGGCTCTTCTAATTCCCTATTGGGAATCCTGCACCCACAACAAACTCTCGTGGGATCCCCCTTTCTTTACAAATCAGGAGATCGGATTTCGCGACTTTGCGAATCCAGAGGTCGAGCGTAGGTTCCACGAATCCTCGAAACCCGATACAATTCAACGCTGACCTTTTTCCCTCTCCTATCGGGACTTATTCTATTGTGATTTCTCCGCTCGTGATACCAAGCAACTTTCTTTACCGATTCTCGAACCCCGATGCGCCGAAACTCCAATGCCCTCGCGAGTTGACTTTTCAACGTTCCCTTAACTCCATCGGCATTTCGGAGTTCACAATATCGCGAATCCTAATGTATATGTTTCAGGCCTTCTCGCCATGAAACCCCGATAAGGTGTGCCACCTGTCCACTCGCCTGCTCCGCTGTGGCCCACACTATTCCCTTAGCCGTCGGGATATCACGTTTCATGATTTCGCGATTCCCGTTGCTATGTTCATAGGTTTTCAACCCATGAAACTCCGATGCACGATTCCACGTGTGAATCCGACGGTCCCTGTGACTCGGATCAATGGCCCTATTTGTCCTGAGCTTATACCTTCAAGAATACTTACTGTATCTTCCCTGCCTCTCCGTGAGATTTGACGGCTCACGGGATGTCGCAAATTCTCCTCGGAGAATACCAACCGTTCGTTCCTCCTTGGTGAAATCTATGAAATAACTAAGTGTTCCCCTCCACAAAACTCATTCACCTGCACGCAAACTTGCGACGCCTGTTTGAACACTCCACGGCACAAACTTCCTGTGCTTTCCCTTGGTGATGACTCGAAGGTCCTATACCTCCTGAGCTTTACCAACTCTGCGTCCTCTCAAAAACTCTCTTGCTCGCACTCCTTGCGGCAACCTTCAGACACTTTCAATATTGAACTTATTTTGACTCTGCTTTCACCTGCAACAGTCCTTCAACTCTTACTCAGGTTCGCAACCCTGAACTTCCCTCGGCCTGCGCACTCCTTGCACGGCTCATGTGCCCAACTGCACCTTTGAGAGAATGAGAACAAAAGAAACCCTATATGAACCCCCTGTCAACGCACTCCTTGCGGACAATTTGACTGCACTCCTTGTAGGAATCCTCTGGCTCAAATAGAGAAACAATTGAAACTCATTCCTTCTTCCTCTCAGACTTCAATTCAAACATGAAATCATATACACAACATATAAAGCAAATGTATAACAGGAAGCAAACATTCATGAGCATATCATTCAACATCAATACACAAAGAATAACACAAACCATGAATTTGAATCAACTTCTTTCTATTAATCCAAATATCTGTACATGGATGTTCTTACACAACTCTCTGCATGCTCTCCTTATCAGTGCTCAGAATAATCTACAATACACAATGAGGGTGTCTATATCCCGTTTCCCTCTTGCGCTCTACAACTGTCTAATCTAGAATTAAATTCTATCTACCTGCATTAACTACTTTAAATGTCGTCTACCTACTAAGGACGAGAGCTAAAGGCTCAAGGTCCATTTACATTATACAAGTGCGCCTCATATTAATGACTTCATTTAAGATCGCGCAACAATTCCAAGGTGATTTTCAAAATTTGTGTTGGCGCTTGTCGAGTTGTCTCTTGCATTCGCACTGGCTCGCTTGATGTGGGAGATGCTCCTGCATCATACTCCCTCGCTTGAAACTTTTCATGGGATCCTGTCCATGAGCTCGTGCACGGTCTGTCCATGCCTTTGAATCTCTGCTTCAGTCTCCCAGCTGGCATCTTCAACTGGATGGTTCTTCCATCTGACCAGATACTCGAAGTATTGCTTCCCTCTGGTCCTCTTGCTTACTCTCTTATCTAGTATGCACTCCATCTGTGGCTTATCTGCAACTGGCATCTGTTTTGTCCACTGGATCTCTGGCTGCTCATCTCCAGTCTTTGTTTCCTCAACTTTATATGGGTACAAATTAGAGATATTGAATATCGGAGAAATTCCGATCGCATCGGGTAATTCAATCTCATAAGAGTTTGCCCCAAATTTCCTCAAGACCCTACATGTCTCGATTTTCTTCATTTTCAACTTATTATACGTTCCTCTCAGGAACCTTTCCTTCCTCAAATGTGCCAGAACCAGATCACCAACCTCAAGATGAAGTTGTCTTCTATGTTGATCGGCTCTGCGTTTATACTCCTGACTTGAATTCTATAGTCGTTGCTTCACCTGGCTGTGAAGTTCTTTCATCGCCTCTGCGAATTCTTCTGCACTAGCGCTCCTAGTCGCAGTCTGTTTTGAATTCCTCAGTTCAGAAATTCCTCTCAGTTGCATGCCATAAACAACCTGAAATGGACTTTGTCCTGTACTCCTGTTAACCGAGTCATTATACACGAATTCTGCCTGTGGTAATATACTGTCCCACTGGCTATGGCATTCTGTTACCAAGCTTTTCAGCAAGTCTCCTAGACTTCTGTTCACCACTTCCGTCTGTCCATTCGTCTGAGGATGATATGTTGAACTAAACAACAAGTTAGTTCCCAGCTTCTTCCATAAGGTCCTCCAAAAATTCCCTATGAATTTCGTATCTCGATTCGAAACTATACTCCTCGGAAAACCATGAAGTCAAATGACCTCTTTGAAGAACAGGTTCACAATGTGAGTTGCATCACTGGTCTTTTGACATGGAATGAAGTGTGCCATCTTGGAAAATCTATCCACCACCACAAATATTGAATCAACGCCTCTTTGTGTTCTTGGCAACCCCAATACAAAATCCATGCTAATTGCATCCCATGGCCTCTCTGGTATGGGAAATGGTTGATAAAACCCTGCATTTTGCTTCCTTCCCTTTGAATGCTAGCAAATTCTGCATCTGTCCACGAATCTCTTGACATCTTCTCGCATTCCCGGCCAAAAATATGACTCATTCAACTTTGCAAATGTTTTGTCATGACCAAAATGCCCTGCCAATCCTCCACTGTGTTTCTCCTTCAACAGATTCTCCCTCATGGAGCATTTCGAAATACACAGTTGATTACCTCTAAACAACAATCCTTCTTAGATCATATAATCTATCCATTGGCTTCTATCCCTGAGAACTGGATTCTCAGTTGCTTCATACACCTCCTTAAAATCTGGATCATCAGCGTACATGTCCTTGAGATCATCAAAACCCAATGTTTCGACTCTGAACTCCTGCAACAACAAACACTTCTTGCTCAAAGCATCGACAACTTTGTTAGCAGTACCAGAAATATGTTTAATCACAAATGTGAAATTATGCATATATTCAACCCATTTGACATGTTTCTGATTCAACTTTTCCTGTTGAGTCACAAACTGCAGTGCATGGTTGTCATTGTACAAAAAAAATTCCTTCAGGATCAAGTAATGCCCCCATTTATTTAATGTCTGTATGAAAGCATAGAACTCCTTATCATATGTGGAGTACTTCAATTTTGCTTCATTCATCTTCTCGCTGAAATACGCTATCGGTCTGTCTTCTTGACTCAAGACTGCCCCGATTGCAAATCCACTTGCATCGCATTTCACCTGAAATGTTTTCTGGAAATCCGGCAACACCAAAACTGGTTGTTCCGTAATCTTCCTTTTCAATAGATTGAAACTCTTCTCAGCCTCTATTGTCCAGTGAAAAGATTTATGTATTTTCTTCACTGTATCCATCATCGCTGCGCTAATTCCACTGAAATTCCTGATGAATTTGTGGTAGAAACTAGCCAATCCATGAAAACTTCTCACCTCAAAGATATGCTTCGGTGATGGCCAATTCTTGATCACTTCCACCTTATCTGGATCCATCCTCAACTCATTTGCAGAAATAAAAAATCCCAAGTAAATGAGGTTTGTCTTCATGAATGAGGATTTCTTCATATTTATCAACAACTTCTCCTGCTGTAGTTTCCACATCACTGTAGCCAAATGCTTCAGATGCTCATCCATTGATTTACTATAAACCAGTATGTCATCCAGATACACAATGACAAATTTCCCGATGAACTCCCTCAGGACTTTGTTCATCAACCTCATGAAGGTACTCGGTGCATTTGTTAAGCCAAATGGCATAACAAGCCATTCATACAACCCTTCATTGGTTTTGAATGCTGTCTTCCACTCATCACCTTCTCTCATGCGGATTTGGTGATAACCGCTTTTCAAATCAATCTTTGAAAAATACCTTGCTCCACTTAAGCAATCCATCAGATCATCCATCCTCGACAATGGAAATATGTACCTGATGGTTATATTATTAATCGCCCTTGAGTCAGTACACATCCTCCAGCCTCCATCTTTCTTCGGACTGAGGACTGTTGGAACAACACATGACTAAACCTTTGTCCAACAACTCCTGGACTTGCCTCTTGACCTCCTCATTCTCTTGCGGCGTCAATATGTACGCAACTTTATTTGGCAAACTAGCTCCTGTTATGAGGTCAATATGATGGCTCACACTCCTGATTAGTGGCAACGAACGAGGTAATTCATCCACAACTATATCAGCGAACTCTTCCAGCAGTTCCTGAACTTCTTCTGGTAAATCATCCACTCTTGTGCTGGTCAAAATAATTCTAGGCTTTCTGACCACAATGAACTGTGGATCTTCCTTCTTCTTAACTTCTATAAGAACTTCCTTCCCACTCATGAGAAGTACAATGTTGCTTACTTCTGGTTTCACCTCCTTATCCTTAATCGGAAGCAACATGTGTGTCCTCCCATTCTTCTCTAGGGTGTATGTGTTCATTCTTCCATCATGAATCACATTTCGGTCATATTTCCATGGTCTACCCAACAATAGATGACAAACATCCATAGGAATGACATCACATAATATTTTATCATTATATCCTCCTATCTTGAATTCAACTAAACATTGTTTAGTGACAGTTACCTGGTGTCCTTTCTGTAGCCACGAAACTCTGTATGGGCTTGGATGATCAGTCGTCTCCAGCTCCAGCTTCTCTACCATCTCTGTAGATACGAGATTATCCGTGCTACCACTGTCTACAATGACCTTGCATACCCTGTCTTTGGTCTTGCAAGCAGTCCTAAAAAGTCTGGTCCTTTGGACTGAACTTTCCACCTCTCTCTCGGGTGTCAAAAGGACTTTTCGCATCATCAACGATCTTCCGCCTTCAATGTCTTCTGCCTCAACATCCCTCCTCTATGCTTTGGCGATGTGAGCTTCTCCACTCTCTTTCTTCTTATCCAGACACTCATAAGACTTGTGCCCATTCTTTCCACATGTGAAGCATGTGATTACTCCACCTCTTCCTCTTCCTCTACCTCTAGTACGAGGAAAAGTGTTATTGTCAGCATAATATCCTCTCTGCTCAATATGTTTCCCTCTCTGTTCAACATACGACCCTCTCTGTGAGGTCCCACCTCTCTCTGTTCGAGTCGGAGGTTTCTTCCATTCCTCTCTGGGCTTTTGGTATTTAACCGGGGCAACTAATTTTCCTCTGGGCTGACTCCTGCCTCGGCCCCTATGACTCTGCTTTCGGCACAACTTTTCTTCAGCTTTCAGAGCCATTTGATAAGAATATTCCACCGTTCGGATGGTTACCATGCTCATCTCATCCTGGATATCATATCTCAGGCCATTCATGTATCTGGCAACTTTTTCATCTTCGCTCTCCCGATGACCTGCTCGGATGTTCAGTTTGTAGAATTCCTCAGTGTATTCCTTCACTGTCATCAGCTTCTGTCTCAGGTTCTGCATTCTCCTGAACAAAGTAATTTGATAATCCCTGGGGATGAATTTCGCCTTCAACTTCGTGATCATTCGGTCCCAGCTCTTGATCTTCTGCTTGCCCTTGCAGCGTCTGTCAGCTTGTAGTTCATCCCACCACAATGTTGCATGTCCCTTCAAGCGTGTGACAATATGCTTGACTTTCTTGTCTTCTTCGACATCTTCATAGTCGAAGTATGTGTCTAGAGCTCTAATCCAGTCTAGAAGATCCTCTGCATCCAAGTTTCCCTCATAAATTGGAATGTCCATATTTGCTCTTGCACCCATCCTTGCAATAGCTTTGATCAAACGCTCGTTTGATACATCTTCAGCTGCAACTTCTTCTTCACGTTCAGCCTCAACTTCACTTTCAAAATCACTCAGATCCCCTGCACTGACTGTGCGTATTTGTGCTGTCTCCATGTCTTTGAGTCTTGCTCGGAGATCACACATTTGTCTCTCCATAGCTGGATCTATCATCTGTCCGCCTCTTCTTCTCGGCATTTCCCTATCCTCTGGTGGATCGGGTGTCTGCATATCCCTTCTCCTGGGCGGCATGGCGAATTATCTTTCTCTGCTATAGAAAGCAAAGAATCTTTCTGAGCTCTGATACCAAACTGGCACAACACGCGCTCACAAGCACGTCCGCTCACAGGATCTTCTCTCTTTCACGGCCCGAAGAACTCTAAGGCTCTTCTAATTCCCTATCGGGAATCCTGCACCCACAACAAACTCTCGTGGGATCCCCCTTTCTTTACAAATTGGGAGATCGGACTTCGCAACTTCGTGAATCCAGAGGTCGAGCATAGGTTCCATGAATCCCTGAAACCCGATACAAGTCAACCCTGACCTTTTTCCCTCTCCTATCGGGACTTCTTCTATCACGATTTCGCCGCTCGCGATGCCAAGCAACTTGCTTTACCGACTCCCGAACCCCGATACGCCGAAACTCCGATGCGCTCGCGAGTTGACTTTTCAACGTTCCCTTCACTCCATCGGCATTTCGGAGTTCACAATATCACAAATCCTAATGTATATGTTTCGGGCCTTCTTACCACGAAACCCCGATAAGGTGTGCCACCTGTCCACTCTCCTTTTCCGCTGTGGCCCACACCATTCCCTTAGCCGTCGAGATATCGCGTTCCGCGGTTTCGCGATTCCCGTTGCTATGTTCATGGGTTTTCAACCCACGAAACTCCGATGCACGATTCCACGCGTGAATCCGACGATCCCTGTGACTCGGATCAACGAACCTATCTGTCCTGAGCTTAAACCTTCGGGAATACTTTCTGTATCTTCCCTGCCTCTCTGCGAGATTTGACGGCTCACGGGATGTTTCGAATTCTCCTCGGAGAATACCGACCGTCCGTTCCTCCTTGGTGAAATCTACGAAATAACTAAGTGTTCCCCTCCACGGAACTCATTCACCTGCACGCAAACCTACGACGCCTGTTTGAACACTCCATGACACAAAATTCCTGTGCTTTCCCTTGGTGATGACTCGAAGGTCCTATACCTCCTAAGCTTTACCAACTCTGCGTCCTCTCAGAAACTCTCTTGCTCGCACTCCTTGCGGAAACCTTCAGACACTTTTAGTACTGAACTTCTTTTGACTCTACTTTCACCTGCAGCAATCCTTCAACTCTTACTCAGGTTCGCAACCCTGAACTTCCCTCGGCTTGCGCACTCCTTGCACGACTCATGTGCCCAACTGCACCTTTGAGAGAATGAGAACAAAAACAACCCTATCTGAACCCCCTGTCAACGCACTCCTTGCGGATAATTCGACTGCACTCCTTGAAGGAATCCTCTGGCTCAAATAGAGAAACAATTGAAACTCATTCCTTCTTCCTCTCAGACTTCAATTCAAACATGAAATCATATACACAACATATAAAGAAAATGTATAACAGGAAGCAAACATTCATGAGAATATCATTCAACATCAATACACAAAGAATAACACAAACCATGAATTTGAATCAACTTCTTTCTATTAATCCAAATATCTGTACATGGATGTTCTTACACAGCTCTATGCATGCTCTCCTTATCAGTGCTCAGAATAATCTACAATACACAATGAGGGTGTCTATATCTTGTTTCCCTCTTGCGCTCTACAACTGTCTAATCTAGAATTAAATTCTATCTACCTGCATTAACTACTTTAAATGTCGTCTACCTACTAAGGACGAGAGCTAAAGGCTCAAGGTCCATTTACATTATACAAGTGCGCCTCATCTTAATGACTTCATTTAAGATTGCGCAACAATTCCAAGGTGATTTTCAAAATTCGTGCCGGCGCTTGTCCAATTGTCTCTTGCATTCGCGCTAGCTCGCTTGATGTGGGAGATTCTCCTGCATCAATTTTGAAGATATTGGTAGCATAATGCAACTCTCTATTAAGGATTTTAAGGCTTCAAAGTTGCCCTTCATTAACAAAATATGCCAATTCTAATTTCATGTTTAAATTTAGTAAATTTTAATCATCAAATTCCAAAATATATGAACAAAAGAAGGCCCAAATTCCAACATGGACGAGTCGTGAAAGAAGTAAAACATTGGTGTGTTCACTTTTTTTGGGTTGATATTGTCTATTTCAAAGAGATGGATGGCATAATCCAATTCTTAGAGGGTTTTCAATGCTTCTAAATCGCCACGGTACCAAAATAATATGCAAAATTCCACAATTTTCATGTTCAAATTTAGTAAAATTTAATTTGTATATTTTAACATAAACAAATCAAATAAAAAAATTCCTAAAATCTAATATGAATAAATTGAAAAAGAGTCAAAAGTTTGTCTCGATAAAAATGAAGATGTAGAGTATTCATCCCCTACCTCTCTCATTAGTTGGCTCCTATAAAGATAGATGTGGTATAGATTCTTGTTTCTTTTTATAGGAGATGCATGGTATCGATTCTCATACCTTTCTCATTCATCGATTTCTATAGAGATGGAGATGCTAGGTATTGATCCATGTACCAAAAATGTACTTTGTAAAATTTGTAGAATATAATAATAATAATTTATTTTTAAGGTCACTGCCAAATCAGAGGCCAAATTGGTGTATGAGATCCTTTTGTTTGTGGGACAAGGGACCCCTTCCATCCAACAATTTGACTAGTAAAGTCTATGGAGGTATACATACCCTACCCCCCTCTAGATTTGAACTTGTAACCTCTTAGAAGAAAACACATGTTCTTAATAAAATATGATAAAGTATCAAGATCTTTTTTTAAAGTAAAATGGTAAATGATATGTATGTGTTGAAATAACATTTAGTTTGTCAAACAAATTGAATTCATTGATGAGGAGTGAGGAGTTTTTTTAACTAATATGTAAAATTCAATCCATGGGAAGTTTTCTTGGAATCACTTTGAAATAGTGTTTGAACATGCATTTGCATCCAAATGTATTATATTAGATTATCTCATAACCCATGTACACATAAGTGAATTAAAACTCACATCTATATTCTTCAATTAAAATAAACCAACTAAATTACCAATTACTATTATAAATAAAATTAAATCAAAATATATTAAAATATTAAAAAAACCCAAATTTTCATTTTTCAAAATTAAATTATTTCATTAAAATATATCACCAAATAATAAATGCTACACAATTTATTTATCTATTTATTGATTTCAAACAAAACCATATAACTCATCATCATTAAAATATATCAACAAATAATAAATGCTAGACAATTTATTTATTGATTTTAAACAAAACCATATAACTCATCATCATTCTGCTTGCTTTCCCGTTACACAGAGTTGGTTCCTTCCATATAATTAAATAATTAAATAAAAATAAATAAAATTGCTTCCATTTTCTTGTTATAGTCAGGCCGTCTTAGCTCAGCTGGTAGAGCGCGTGGCTTTTAACCACGTGGTCGTGGGTTCGATTCCCACAGACGGCGATACTTCTTGTGTATACCTTTGTGAGTTTGCTAAATTCGGCCGAATACTGAACAATTCAATCAAAGACAAAGAACCACTCGATTTAATGAGATCAACAATATAAAGTGCGAGGATTGTCACGCCAACAATTTTTGGCCAGTGGGATGGTCATAATACACTATGAGGTGCCTAGATGGATTCTACAACATGCATGTGCATTGAAGCATCGATAAATTGAATAGTGGATGAGTTAATTCTTGAGGTTGAAAAAAAACCAAAAAAACCTTTGATTGCATGTGTATAAATGGAATTGGAAAGATATTAAAAAAACTTATAGCCATGTAAACATTTTTTTGTAAGGAGAGAACAAAGGCGCAGAGGTTAGAGAATGTAGAAGAGACTCTACAAGTAAATGTTTATATGGATGAAATTGAAAGATATCAAAATAATTTTAAATATAAATATCTTGGCACTTAAAAGATTCTGAGTTAAGATAGATTTACTTGGGTATTAATGTTTGATATATATTTTTTTAATTTATTATTTTTTACATTACGTTTTTTAAATATATTTTGATTTATAAGTATGGATGTTGAACATCTCATCCATGTTAGGTTGTTATTTAAAAAAAATATTATATTGGACTGACTTATATCACATGCCATGTCAATTTTAGGAGCATACTCTACACATCTCCCTTATTCTTCATTGTATTAAGAATCTAGCTTCTAACATTGCAATTATTGCATGTGATAACCAAATATATGAACTCATTTTAAGAATATAGTTATAATTTGGATAGGACAACCCTATTTTGGAAAGAAAACTTTAAGGTTAATTAAACCTCATCTTACACAAGTTAATATCTATACAAATTGAATGCAATCCCCAACTTTATATATGTCTTCTATTTGAGATCCAAGTTGAAGCAAAAACACAATTATTTTCTAAATAAACATCGATAATTATTTTCTATATAAACATCAATAATTGGGCGTTCCCTCAATTGTGTGTGTCTTTACAAACTTATCATAAACAACCGTGTTACATGATACAAGACCAATTAAGAAAAAACTAATAAGAACAATCTCGTATTATCAAAGTCATGGTTTCAGGCTTCTTACTCAATGAACAAAAAGCTCCTTAAATATTAAAAGTGTTAACAAAAAAGAGAACACTGATCCAATCCATTGAATATTACTATTAGAACCAACAAAAGAGAATGTGATGAAAATGATGAATATTTCTCTTACAACTAAACCCTCTCCATAAATCCCTTGTATGCATTAGATATCCAAGAAAGAGAGACAACATTCACATACTATTAAGGATACATCATTGGTTGTAATAAGAACTCACATTGATTTTGACTAGAGAAAATAGTGTGTAGAACTATGTGGTGTTATTTATTTTTACCCGTCATTTTATATCCTCTCGTCATCAATGGTCACTCACATCAAACACTAATGACTACATGGAATTATAAACTAGCATACAACTTGAGTGGGCCTAATGGTTAAGAACATGTGTTTCATCATAAGAGGACACGAGTTCAAATCCAAATGGGGGTAGGGTATGTACACCTCTGTAGACTTTAGCAGTCAAATCACTTCGCAGAGGGGTCCCTTGTCCCAAAAACAAGTGGATCTCTAATCCAGGTGGATATTGGTGGCCACCCACCTATTCCAACTGGATCCTCTTGTCAGTTTTTAGTTTAACACGTTCTTTTTTACTTCTTTGTAATTGTGGGTTCTACACTTATGGGGTTGTCTGAAGACCTACACATCTTCCAAGTGGATATTGGTGGCCTCTCACCTAATCCAACTGACTTATTTTGTATGTTTTCATGTCAACACATCTTATTGTACTTCCAAGGCCGTTTTTGAGCCCTAAACATTGTTTTTTTGGATCGCCACAATCAAATTGTAGATGGAGTCAGAGCTTGATAGTGTAATTTTTAGTTCTCTATAAGACCTTTCCAACGGGTTATCACGCACCTAAAACGGAGGTTGTATGCAAAAGTTACGACCCTGGGAAGTTGAGGTACCAACTTACCCATAGGGGCCCACGTGACTTTTGGCATTTCACCTCCTAGGGTTAGTTTTTTGGATGTCTTGGGTTTTGGAATTCATGAGTAATATCAAAAAGGCCTCTGGAGCCTCATTGCAATCATTCTTCTCAGATAGATGTGCATAGCAACTTCATCTCTTCTCAGAGATAACTACCACCATTCGAGTAAGTGTTTCAGTTCTGCAGTTTTACAGTTTCAACCTATTTCATTTATTCAATAGAATATATTGTTCACTGGATATCTGTGTTATTATTCATATCTTTGTGCTTATTGTATTCAATCTGTTAATCAATTCATTCCGCTCCTAAATCCGATTCAGTCTCTTACACCAATTTGGTGTCTGGCTTGGCCATGACCTTAAAATTGGATTATTATATGAGGGTGGGGGTGAGGGGAGATAATACATAAAACATATTAGGTGGGGGTGGGGGGAGATAATAAGAAAACAATATTAGGTGGGGGTGGCGGGAGATAATTTGTTTGCATATTATCTCCGCCCACCCCCACCTAATATGTTTTGCATATTATCTCCCTGCACCCCCACTCTCATATATGAGGGTGGGGAGGTTAATATGCAAACCATATTAAGTGGGGGAAAAGGAATTCCTAAGTGAACGTATATGGTTGCATTGCTCCAAGACAAAAGGTGTTTTTTTTTTATGGTCCATAAATAACCAATAGAGGAATTCAATAGGTTCCATGAATAGGAGGAATTGAGGGTGAGCATTTCATCGTGAGACATTTTCATGGGTTGTTGGTACAACTTAGTGAAAGGCTAGAAACAATTGGGTTGGATGAGATCAATAGGTCACAATGCACAAAAATCAAAGAAGACACTACTCACACATAGATATGATTTGATTGACACTCATTGATATATCCCACCATTTAAGTGGCCTTTTGTATTGGAAAAATTACTGTGTTATACTTTAATATCATTCCTTTCAACTTAACAAACTACATGAATTTTCTTTAATATGATTTTGAATCCATTTCTCTGGAGCTTTTCTTCCCCTTTCGCTTTAGTAATCATTTTACATTTTATTATAAAAAAGTGTTATCTGTCGAGTGGGATACTGGTCCAAGTGGATACTGGTGGCCACCCACATGTTCCACTAATTCAGAATGGTTCCACATCTTGGCAATTTTTCTACAGTTTTTTGGGTCCCAAACTTTTGGGGTCGTTTTGAGTCCCTAAACGACATTTTTTTGGCGCAATAGCGCATCACTTGTGGCCAAAGGAAAATGTTGGGCCATTCATAATGTGTACTTCTTGGATAGACCTTTCTAACGGGATACCGAGTTCCCCAAATGAATATTGATGAAAAAGTTCTTCCCCCGAGAAGTTGACGTATCAACTAATCACACCGGGGCCCACAAACCTTTTGGAATTTCATCTTCTGGGGTTAAGGTTTTGGATGTTTAGGGTTTTCCCATTGATGATTTATGTTAAAAGGCCTTTTTGGCCTCTTTGTAATCATCTTCTTGCGAATGAGTGTAGCCAATACATCTCTCTCTTTAGGTATAATCTACCACCATTCCAACTAGTTTGTGTTCTTTGCAATTTACAGTATTTTGTGTACGAGTCATTAATAGAATCTCAATTTAACCGTATTACTATGTTTCTTGCAATATCTCTGTGTGTTTCCTTATTATATCTTTTCCTTCATTTCGTTCTCAATATAATCCAGATCATTGGTATTGGAGCAATTTACTCATGGTCATTTCTTAGTGCATGACCTCGATGAGGTCAAGGTATAAAGAGTTGGGTCTTGAGCTAGTTTCTCTTGAGGACAACTTCTCTCACCAACCTAAGTGACCTCCCATGGAGGAATACGGGAGAGATGATAGAGAAGGAGATCCTATCAAACTTTTTCTCGAGGAATCCCTCACATGAAAAATGAAAGATACGATGGACAATTTCACCCAGCTCCTTCAACAACTGCCAACAATAATAGAGGCACCTTCAACTGGCAGTCACTTCATAGGTGCGACACCCTTCAAGGCACACATTAACTTTAATATTTCTTTATTTGAAGGTCATATAGATGCCGACATTTTGGAAAAATGGTTAAGTTTTCTAAAGGGTTATTTCTCTGTCCAATATTTTTCCAACAATGAAAAAATCACCTTCGCGCTCCTTAAATCCCTTCCCCATGTCAGATATTGGTGGGAAACTTATTGTGAGCAACATGTTGGAGATGATTCTGTAATTTTTGGGCTAGGACCCACTTGGATAGATTTTTTTGATGCCTTCAAGGACCAATACTACCCTATTGGAAACTACGATGACCAGTACATGAGATGGACAAATCTGCATCAGGAGAGAGACCAGATAGTGCCAGAGTACACCAACATCTTCCATACCTTGCACACAAATATGGGTATTAAAGACTCTGAACGACACTTGGTTTTGAAGTACTACAGTGGCCTACATAGGTACATCCAAACATATATGGAGTTCCTTGACATATGTTCATTGGGATCCACTTACTGATATGCTATCAAGATCGAGCAAAAGTTCAAGCAAAAAATAAGCAGGATTTCAATTCTGCAAACCCATCACAATAGAAGCATAATAAAGGTGGTTGAACTCCCCAAAAAAAGGAAAAATC
This sequence comes from Picea engelmannii, assembly GCA_009831015.1. Classification (NCBI taxonomy): domain Eukaryota; kingdom Viridiplantae; phylum Streptophyta; class Pinopsida; order Pinales; family Pinaceae; genus Picea; species Picea engelmannii. The sequence goes on along the minus strand of ML776756.1, from coordinate 530,126 downwards.
AAGGATGACCAACCCTAGGAAAACCATCCCAAGGCACAAGTAAAGAAGGGAATAGGAAGTCAAAGTTGGACATTGGAAAGTGGTGCGATTTCCACAAAATCCCTTGGCACAACACTGATGAATGTTGCTCCAAAAAATCATTGTTGGATGAGATGAAGGCCTCTGAGTCAGATGTTGGCTCAGACTCTGATTCATAACTATAGAAGGGAAAATGGATCATTGATGCAGAACCCGATGTCACCATCGCTACCACAAAGGTCCAGCCATAGGAACTGGAGGAACCTAAAGAAGGGGAGAGCCTCTTCCACTCATAGATGTCGAAGAAGGGGACCCCACTCCATTTCATTATTTATAGAAGTAGCTAAAATAACCTAATCTATGTAGAGGTCATCAAGAGGTTGAACCTAACAATGAAGCCACACCCTCAACCATACACCATCGGTTGGCTTAGCCAGGGACGAGACATTTGTGTCAACCAAAAATGTTTCCTTCTCTACGACATCGATCCCTTCAAAGATGAGGTAATGTGTGGTTTTTCCCCACTTGAAGTTTGTAATTTTCTTTTAGGACAACCATATATGTGGAAGCGTCATGTTGTTTACGAATCTAGGCCCCTTAGTGTCATTATTACTTTGGGAGGTCGACTCTACAGGGTACCAAAGGAAATCCCAACTATTGCAATATCTTTGATCATCATGAAGCAATGTAGAAAGGTGGTCTCTCAAACCAAGATATTTTCCTCTTTATGGTCCGGTCAAAATGTGAATGGAAGATCAATGCAACCACCAAAACCTCTACACGATGTCTTTCTACACAGTAGAAGCAAGTGGAGAAGATAGTAGAAGAACACAAAGACATATTTGTGTCACCTACTGGGGTGCCTTTGCACTGTCAGGTAAAGAACTCAATTGATTTGACACCTAGTGCTCCTCTACCTACTGTATATAGGTTCTCTATTATGGAGAATGAAGAAATCAAATGCTAGATCTAAGAGCTAATTCTAAAGGGCCATATTACACCAAGCTCCTCACCTTGCATGAGACCAATTGTTCTGGTATAGAAGAAGGATGGGACACAACGACTCTGTATTGATTACAGATCCCTAAACAATATCACAATCAAGAACCAGTACCCAATCCCCTTGATTGATGATCTTCTAGATCAACTCAAGGATGCAGAATTTTTCAATAAGATTGATATGAAGTCAGGCTACCACCAGGTGTCGATTGATAAAATTGATGGATGGAAGACAACCTTCAAGTCTAAATAATGCCTCTTTGATTGGTTGGTCACACATTTCGACTTGACTAATGCCCCATCCACATTCATGCGAATGATGGATGATATATTGCACCCATTCACAATTTTCTTTTGTGGTCGTATATCTGGATGACAAACTCATATTTAGAAAAACATGGGAGGAGCATTTGAAGCACATTCAATAGGTCTTGGGCACCCCATGACAACACAATTTTCATGCCAATTTGGATAAGTGTTCCTTTGGCATGCAAATAATTCAATATTTGGGATACATTGTGGATGAGCAGGGTGTGCATGTGGATCCAACCAAGATCCAAGTCATTCGTGATTGGCTAACCCTGAAGACACTAACCGATCCCGACAACTTCTTGATCCTCACCAAATTCTACCATAGGCTTGTGTTGGGGTTCTCTCGTATCGCTTGGGACCTAAATCGGGTAACCAAGGGTGGATCCAAGGCCAAGTTTGTTTGGGATACATCACAATAGAAATAATTTGAGGATTTGAAATACCACCTATGCTCAACACCAATCGTTATTCTTCCAGACCTGCAACAAGCATTTTAGATTGAGACAAGTGCTTCAGATTATGCTATTGATGCAGTCCTCACTCATCATCAGAATATGGTGGCCTATCATAATGAAACCCTATCTGATGTTGTTCGTAGATACCCCATCTATAAAAAAGAGATTTACTCCATTATGCAAGCATGTCGAAAATGGAAGCATTACATTTTGGGAAAGGAAATGATCATCCATGTTGATCACATGCCTCTACAATGGATGCATACACAAGGAAAGTTACACAATGACTGCCATTAGAAGTGGTCCACTTACTTGCAATAATTCCACTTGAACATCAAGTACAAGAAGGAAATCACCAACCATATTGCAAACTACCTCAATTGACCCCTGGTTGTGGCGCTAAACAAATTTCTTAACTCCTATGGGCATGAGACTTTTTGGGTGGCCACAATTATACAACAATGACTATGACTTTGCAACTACACATTAGACATTGAGCGCAGGAAAACCAGTTCCATACTTTCATCTTGAGGATGGAATGTTATGCCATTTGAGCCATATATGTGTTCCTTCAATCAATCATGCAAATCTTATTTGGGAGGCTCATTACTTTCGGGTGGCATGACACTTTGGCATGGAAATAATAGTGGCATTAATGCAAAATCATTTTTATTGGCTGAAGATTTGACACGATGTCATCAAGTATATCAGATCTTTCACTGCCTACAACATTTTCAAAACCACCATTAAGAAACATGGGCTATACACCCTTCTACCTACTCCTGATAGGCCTTGCGAGTCCATCTCCATGGATTACATGTCCGATCTACCTTCAACCAAGCATGGTAATGACTGTGTCTTTGTGGTTATTGATCAATTCTCTAAGATAGCAGTTTTGACTCCCTGCAAGAAGAGTATCACAATTGAGGCCACTTTTAAGCTCTTATTTGAGGTTCATTTTGGGCTCCCACAGACCATTATTTATGATCATGATAATAGGTTCCTGAGTACTTTTTGCTCTAGCCTATGGTCAATGTTGGACACCAAGTTGACCAAATTGACTACTTTCCACCCACAAACTGATGGAAAAACAAAGGTAGTCAACATGATGATTGTTCGTATCTCGAGGATGTACAATCCCTAACATCCACACACATGGGATGAAATCCTTCCTTATGTCCAACATAGCTACAAAAGATCCCTCCACAACTCTATTGGACACAACCCTTTTTAGGTGTGCTCGGGGTTAGAACCATTGGCCCCCATTGATGTAGCTCTACCCATTGTAGTTGCATAGGAGGAGTCCTCCCATGCTCAGACTGAGGCTAATCAAGAAGCCAAATTTGTTGAACAAATCGATCACATCCAACAACAAGTTCATGATATTTTGCAGAAAGATAACACCAAGTACAAGCAATGCCACGATCAACATTGGGTACCACACAAGTTTCAAGTGGGAGATAAGGTATGGTTGCATTTGCAGAAAGAGTACCTCAAAGGACCCCACTGGAAGCTATTCCCAGTACGATATGGGCCTTACACCATCACCAAGGCTGTGGGTGAGGATTCTTTTGAATTAAGTATTTCCCCTTTCCTTGGCTACCTAATATTTAATGTGGCACTGCTTCAACCATATTTTCCACCTCTCTTGGACACTTCTGACATTATCGAGCACTTGGCCCCTATATAACTCAATCCTGATTGCATTGAGCAAGAGGAAATTGATCAAAACATGGACACCGAGATGAGGGGAACCCGCTAGTAGAACATCCAACTCTATCGGGTCATCAAAGTAGGGCATCTTCTTAACTAGGGAAAGTGGCTCAAAAGGAGTCAGATTCAACATAAGTTTCCTTATCTGATGGAGGAACTTGACACAATGTGGACCATTGCTTCCTAAGGGGGAAGGACTAATCTAGGTGGATACTAGTGGCCACTTGTCAATTTTCACATGCAACTCTATGTGACTAATTTTCAGATTTGAAAATTGCTTTCTAGTGAACAAACATTAAAATCCTAGCTGTTATCACTGAACAATTTTACACTGAAAATAATTGACTGAAATTATATGCAACGGAAACAACAATATTAGAGATGAATAATCAAAGCACATGAGACACAAACTTCAATTTTGTAACCTTGTTAACTTCATAAATTTTGAGGGAAAAACCATCCCTCTCAACCAATACAATATCACCAAATATGAGGACAACCTTGTTCTCCAATAACCATACAAATAAGAAAAACCAAACCTCAACAAATATCCTGAAAATTTATTCTTCCCACAAATCTACTACAAAACACCTGTACGACCTACTGATGTCACCTATACTACTTTTGATGTCAACTTGTATGGATCTGCTCCTGCCCAGAAAACCTGTACAGATGTACATTTCTATATGTTCAACAACCCGCGTTCATACATGATTGTTCCCACTGCAACCTGTGTACATACACGATTGTTCCCACTGCAACCCGTGTACATTTACAAAAAACTCGACTTCCTTTTCATGTGCATCTTTTCTCACTTTCCACATTTTATCCAAAGACCCTAGGCAAGATCTCCTAGGTGTAGAAGTCTCCTTACCACTATTTCCATACTTCCTAGCAAAAGTGTTTACTCACTTATGATGGCTCCATGATGCCACACAATGATGAAATATCACAATGAATTCTCTCATTTATATACAAGTCTAATGAGTGATTTTAGGAGCCCTTCCTGAACTCAACAATTAATTAGAATATTTTGTTCCTCTTTGTAGGTGTGACACCTCATCACAAGCCCACAAATCCCATCAAATTTCCCTTGAGGCCCTGACCTCATTCCGAGGCCGATTTCAATGAAACAAAAGGCTAATATGGTACCAATGAATATTCTCGCATGTTTGATACCTTGGATTCTTGTGGGAATACCTCCCAAAGATAAAAAAAAAAATCAACACTCCCTCTTAGTGAGGGAGGTATTCTCCACCACTCCTAGCTAGCTTGTTTCTGAAGTAGACAAACTTCCCCTTCACTAGGGGTTTGGTGAGAATATCTAAAATCTGCTCATCCGTGGAAATGTGATGGATCTTTACTACTCCTTTCTGTACGTTTTCTCTGATGAAGTGATATCCGATCTCAATGTGTTTTGACTTGTCTTGAAACAATGGATTCTTTGAGAGCTTGATGCAACTCTTGTTGTCATAGTGAATCACGATGTTTCCAACTCTTGTCCAAATAATCCTGCAAGAAGCTTGTGAAGACAAATAGATTCACAACTTGCCAAACTGGCTGCCATATACTCTGCTTCTTATGATCTAAGTGCCATAGAATTTTGTTTCCCTATGTACCAAGAAACACCTGCTGATCTAAGGATGAAACAACCACTAGAAGTGATCTTCCTATCAACTTCACTACTTGCACAAACCGAGTATGAATATCCATGTAGCCTCACTCCATCATTTACGACATATCTTAGACCAAATCCAAGCATACCTCGAAGGTACCTAAGAACATGTTTTTTTGCAACCCAATGCTCTTTCCTCGGCTCTACCATGAACTGACTCAAGGTGTTGACAACAAAAACAATATCTGGTTTGGTGTTAAACAGATACATTAATGACCCAATAAAATTCATGTACATCATGGGATCCACCAATTCTGAATCTGAAGCCCCCACTATATTCAGATTGGTGGTCATAGGTGTGGTCATGGACTTACAATGCATCATCCCAAATATTTTCAGTATCTCAACTGCATACTTCCCTTGTCTAAGGAATATTTCTCTTGGTTGTTGTCACACCTCTAATCCCAAGAAGTAATGCATCAATCCTATATCCTTCATCTCGAACTCTAAGGCCAATTCCCTTTTGCACCTGGTAATGAGTTTCTCAGCCCATGTGAGAAATAAATCATCAACATATAACATCAATATGAGAGGATCCCTACCAACCTGTAGAAGATATAGGTTGGGTTTGTATCACTCTTGGTGAATTCCAAGCTCTACAAATACCCATCAATCCTCGAGTACCATGCCCTAGATTCCTTCTTGAGTCCATACAATGCCTTTTTCAACCTACACACATGAGTTTTCCTCTCATGTACCTCAAATCCTTGAGGTTTCTCTATGTATACCTCCTCCTCAATCACACCATTGAGAAACGTTTTCTTAACATCCATCTAATGGATCTTCCACTTCATAACTGAAGAAATAGAAAAAACCATCCTGATAGAAGTATACCTGGCCACTAGAGAAAAGGTATCCTCATATTCTACTCTCTCTTTCTAGGAGAACCATCTTGCTATGAACCTTGCCTTATACTTCTCAATAATTCCATATGCAGTATGATTGATATTGTAGATCCACTTGGAAGTCACTACCGACTTTCCTTTCAGTCAACTATATCCCATACATCATTCTTCATGATGGATTGGTACTCATCCATCATGACATCCTTCCAAACCTATTGGCATGTTGCTTCTTCAAAACTGGAAGGCTCAGAATCAATGATACTACTCATAAGAGACACATATGAATCGAATGTATCTGGAGGTCTTCTTTCTCTATGGGTGTCTATGGGGGATGTATTTCCCTCAATGACCTTCAATGTCTCTCAAAGCCATCTAGGTATCGTGTTTAGAGGATCCACTTGATCCACAAACTCCTCTGACTCCTGCTCATGATTTGATGTCTGCTGCTTTGTATTGAAAGGGACTATACATTCCTCAAACTTTATAGCCTCCTTATCCTCACCATATGATGTAATATCAAGAGAACTCTGTGTTGAAATTACTTAGACAACTGAGGGGGTGAATCAATTGTTACTGTGCTTAAACAATTTTATGCCTGTAAAAATATTGTTACTCTTCTCCAACTGATAATCAAGATTATGCAAGACATAAACAATACAAATAGTAAACATCAATCACACACATGATAAACAAAGAGATATATATTCATGAGGAAACCCATAAAGGGAGAAAACCTCTTCTTCTTAGAATGATAGGCAGTCTCTTATGTTTATGTACATCATATATATTTTAGCACCAACTCAAAATGAGACTACAACCTCTTCTTTAACAATCTGTGACTTGTGGAGAGTGCCAACCCTCATGTTTCTCTAGCACCCACTAGAAAGAAGAATATTTAATCCTTATGATCTCCAACACCAACTAGATGGAAGCACCTACTTCCACTTATACAAGCACCAACTTGCACACAAAAAACTCATAGTTTTCCCTAGGACCACCCTACCACCCTGTTTTCTAGCCACAACTAGATGAAAGCTAGAACTCCCAATATTCAAGCATGAACTTGAATAACAGAGGACCACAGTCCTTCCTAGCACCACCCTACCACCCTGATTATAAATCTTTGCTTGAATAATATCTTACAACAATATAGATATGTCAATGCTTACCATTTCTTCTCTTTTCTGCAATTATGCTCTGCTTCTATTATGCAATTCTACTATGCTTCTGTCTGTTCATACTTGGCTCCAATTGTCGTCATTTACCATTTGATATTTCTCTATTCTTCTCATGCTCTTAGGTTCTCGTACATTCTGCTCTTTTCACCATTTTGGCTCTGTCCCGCTTTTGTTCTTCATCTCTGAATTTCTTCTCACTCTGTTCATACTATAATTTTCATTTCATATGGTTCAACTCATTTTGTAGAGAAAACAACCACATCAACTCTATCATGACATTTTTATTTTATAATTTCCCTCATGATCTGTTACACTACAAATATACAAACCCCAAGAACAATGATTCAGTTCGTATAACTAAATCGTAACTGATCAAGAAATCACGAAGTGAAACAACAACCCTTCGATCAGATTGTCTATCTAATATGCGTCATTGGATTATACACACATAGGCTTGTATCGAGCGCAAATATTCTCTCCACATGACCATTGTCTGTGACCACACGCCAAACAAAAAGGCGCTTCAACTATTCTGCTGTGATTCACCCTGACTCACCCAACTGTCGATCTCTAAAGTAGATCCTAGCGATGCTAGCTCCTTCCCTTAATCTCTGCTGATGTGACCTCTTGCTATGAGTTGGGGCCAAGTACTTCGGCACTTCGTGTTTCGCAAACTCTCGAGTTATCTCTTCTCCTTTCTCCAAAGTCCGAACTCCCGAACTCCATGTCAGATCAATGATCCACAATCTTCTGTGATCCGACGGTTCAGATATCCTCTTCGCACTTCGGGACTTCGTGTTTCGTGATGTCGGAAGTTAGATCGCTTTCTTTCTTCTGTTTCCCGATTTCCGAACTCCGCTCTCGTCTGATCGACGACCCACAACATTCCTCTAATCGACGGTCTAGATCTCTCCTTCAGGAATCAACGACCCACGATATTCCTTCCCGCTCTCGTCCATTCACAGTTGACATCAATGAAAACACTGATAACACACCAAACAACTTGCCAATGATCTCCGCCAACAATCTCCCCCTTTGACATTGATGGAAACTTTCTGCATTCTGGCGATTCTACAACAACAATTCTGCAACAGTATCTTTCCTTCTCCCCCTTTGACATTGATGACAAAGGAAACACACTCCCCCTGTCATATATGAATGGAAAAACCAGAACTATACTCACCAAAAATACAACAAATATTCAATAATTACTTCCCCTGACAAGGTGAACAAATTAGATGAAATAAGACATGACCCCCAACTTCTAACGAAGATATTCAAATGGTGTCTTTGCTAATGGTTTAGTAAAGATATTAGCTATCTGTTTTGTGGAAGAAATATAATTCAGCTGAACAACTCTGTTTGTAACCTTCTCTTTGAGAAAATCATATTTAATTGGTATATTCTTAGTCTTGGAATGAAGCATAGGATTTTTGGAGACACTAATAGCACTGGTGTTATCACAATGAAGTGGAATGAGATCAGTATAAGTTACCTTCAAATCTGCAAGAGTTTGTATCATCCATAATATCCGAGTGCAACACGTAGCAACAACAATGTACTCTGCCTCTGTAGTTGACAAAGAAATAAATCCCTGCTTCTTACTAAGCCATGCTACTAATGAATCACCTAAGAATAATGCACCTCCATTGGTGCTCTTTCTCTCATCCAAACAATTTTCCCAATCGACATTTGAATATGCAGTTAATTGAAATTTTTTATTCTGAGGATACCAAAGACCATAAGTCATTGTACCCTTCAAATATTTGAATATCCTCTTGATAGCTGCTAAATGACTTTGTTTAGGAGAAGACTGATAATGAACTACCATTCCAATAGCTTGCATTATCTCAGGACGAGATGTTGTGATGTACAAAAGACTACCTATCATTGATCGATATGTTCTTTGATCAACATCAGGTGAAATATCATCTTTACTGAGCTTGAAACCAACTACCATAGGTGTACTAACATGAGAGGAATCTTCCATCTAAAACTTCTTCAACATCTCTTTCAAATACTTTTCTTGAGAGATAAATAACCTCGTAGAACTCTGATTGATTTGAAAACCAAGAAAATATGACAGTTCTCCTATCATGGACATCTCAAACTCAGTTTGCATAGAATTAGAAAACCACTGAACAAAAGGGTTATTAGTACATCCAAAAATAATGTCATCTACATAAACCAAAACAACTAATAAATCATCACCTTCAAACTTAATGTATAGATTACTGTCAACAATACCTTTCTTGAACCCTTTGTCCTGTAGAAATTTGTCCAGTCTATAATACCAGGCTCATGGTGCCTATTTCAGTCCATTTAATTCCTTTTTCAACTTACAGACATAGTCAGGATTATATGTCAGTGAAAATCCTTCAGGTTGCTCCATATATACTTATTCTTCTAGATCTCCATTAAGAAATGTTGACTTAACATCCATCTAATATACTTTAAAGTTCTTATGACATGCATAGGCAAGAAACATTCTGATGGCTTCTAATCTTGCCACTGGTGCAAAGGTTTCATCAAAATCCCATCCTTCAACTTGTGCATACCCCTTATAGACCAATTTGTCTTTATTGCTAACAATTTGTCCTTGTTCATTCATTTTATTCTTAAACACCCATTTGGAACCTATTACATTCTTATTTGCAGGTCTAGGAACAAATTCCCAAGTATTGTTCTTTTCAATCCGATCAAGCTCTTCATTCATAGCTCTAATCCATTTGTCATGTTTGTTGGCTTCATCAAAATTTTTAGGTTCAATCATAGATAGGAAAGAAATATGAGATTGTTCCGAGTCTTTAATTAATTGCCTTCTTGTCTGAACTCCTTTATTCATATCACCAATTATTTGTTTTTCAGGATGATTCTTTCTAACAATTCTGAGAGGTGTTTTTGTTTCTATCTATTGATTTGAGTCTACCTGAGTATTTGTATCTTCATATGACTCAAAGTCTTCTCTTTTTGATTCTTGGACATGTTCATCTTCAACTTCAACTATATCATTTGTTGTTGATTCAACACTGCTTACATCTCGTACTTGGATTTCTTCATCAACTTTTATGTCAATACAATCAACCAATTTATGCAACCTCTTATTATAGCATCTGTATCCTTTATTGTTTATATCATACCCTAAGAATATACCTTCATCAACCCTGTCATAATATTTTCCAAGATTTTCATCATTATTCTTGATATAACACTTACTCGCAAAGACTTTAAAATGTTTGATTGAAGCAGGTCTTCCAAACCATAGTTCATAATGAGTCTTTTCACTATGTGGCTTGAGATGAGCTTTGTTAAGAATATGTACAGTTGTATGAATTGCTTCTACCCAATATGTCTGAGCAATATTCCTTTCATTCATCATTGATCTTGCCATCTGTTGAACTGATCTATTCTGCCTCTTAACTACTCCATTTTGTTGTGGAGTCCTTGGAATAGTATACTCTCTTTTGATCCCATGTTTATCACAAAACTCTTTGAAGTCCCTTGAACTAAACTCTCCTCCTCTATCAGATCTTACTGTCTTCAATATTTTTCCTATTTGATTCTCAGTCAAAGCCTTAAACACTTTGAATTTTTCAAATGCTTCAGATTTTTCTTTCAGAAAGGCAACCCACGTGGTTCTAGAATAATCATCAATAATCAACATGAAATAATTTTATTTTCATGTACCTTCCTTCCTTGATGGTCCACATAAATCCATATGTACTAACTGAAGAGGTTTATTTGTTGATGCAAAGTTCTTAGATTCAAACTGTGTTCGAGTAAGCTTTCCTATTTGGCAAGGTTACATACAGAGTCATATGGATTTGATATCTTTGGAAGATCTTTTACTGCCCCACTGTTTCTAAGTTTGATTAGATGATCAAAATTTAGGTGTCCAAGTCTCCTATGCCATAGCCAACTTTCATCATACTTGCTTAAGTGACATTCTTCTTTTTCTTCTTTCAAACATAGACATTGTTTCTTGTTCTTATGCCTTTTGCAATCAACTGTCCTGAATTCACAAATTGTATTCTACAATCTTTAGAAGTGAAAACAACTCCACATCCTCTGTCACAAACTTGATTGACACTAAGAAGATTATGTTTTAGACCATCTACAAACAACACATCTTGAGCTTTCCCTTTTCCATTACTTAGACTTACCATTCCTTTACCTTTTATTTTTTTCGGTGCATCATTCCCAAAAGTTACATTCCCTGATTTTCTTTCACTTAGAGAATGAAACTTACTTTTGTCTCCAGTCATATGTTTGGAACATCCACTATCAATATACCAAGGATCCTTTTGTATTTGAGCAGAAAGTACTAACCCACATTTATTACTTTCTTTCTTTTTCCATATTTTGACATTTTCAACTGAGGAATTTATTCTTGGATCAACTTTGTAATTCTTCAAATGACAAACTAAGGCTTTGTGACCAAAATTATGACAAATGTAACATTCAGGCTCATTATACAATGTTTCAAAATAATTGTTACGATGTTGTCTACTCACTGACTGTTTAGTTCTATGTTGCAACCAATGTTCATTATGTGACCTCCTTAGTTGCATACTTATAAACTTAATTCCACAATTTGCAACTTTATGACCAAAATTAGAACAATAATAACAATAACCATAGAACAAATTTTGACACCTGAATATTGACCTTCCTCTTGAAATTGGTTGCTTTAACTTTTGTTGGCTTTGTTCCTGTTCAGAATTCAACTCATCTTTATTAACTTTTGTTTGTAGAGTATGATCATAATCTGACTATCTACTGACTTGAAATTTGATCATCTTAGTAGATTCTTTCTTTTTTGACCAACTACTACTTGAACCAATTTCATAACCTAGACCAGTTTTTATCAATGAAGATCTTTGTTTAATCAGGATTTTATTCAGTTCTTTTGAGGCTTTGATACTTGACAGATTTTGGTGATACAAGGCTTGAAACTTCTCCAACTCTTTTCTTGTTTTCACTACTTCTTCTAGAGCTTCACATCTCACCTTCTTCTTTGCTAATTGTTGTTTTAGGATATCTTCTATTTTCTTTCCTTCTTCTAATTCTACTTTTAACAAAATAAAATCTTCACTTGGTTAGTTACCATTCTTTTCAAACTGCATCAACAAATGTTTTTGTTTTCTCTTCTTAAGTCTGAGTCTGTCAATCTCTTCTAAAGCATTGATTAGTTCACCTTCCATATCAACCACAACTTCTTCATCATTCATGTCACTTCCTGTGTATTCATCATCAAGGTCTCCTATGGCCATAATCATAAAATCATTCACTTTATCTTCACAAGATGAATTGCTATCTACGTCTTCAGAGGAGTTATCATTATTTGCACACAAACTTTTCTTTTTACTATATTTATTAAATTTGTATTGCTTTTCATCATCAAAGTTCTAGTCTTTTTTCTTGTGAGGACACTTAGATGCAAAATGACCTATATTTCCACAGTTGAAACATTTAAATGGTAGCTTGCCTTGGTATTTTCCTGATCCTTTATTTAACCTTCTCACAAAATTTTCCTCAATATCATCTAATTATGAATCAATATTCTTGTCTTCTTTAAAAGATGCTTCTCTAGTGATGGATTTATCTTTACTAATCCTCATTTCATAAGCAATTAGAGTTCCTAGAAGTTGATCAATAGGTAGAATTTTAAGATCATTAATCAGTTCTTCTATTGCAGAAACTTTTGGATTAAATCTATCAAGCAAAGATCCTAAAATATTCTGAACTAAAAGTGCGTCTTCAATCTTCTCACCAAGACCCTTCATGGCATTCACAAGCTCCTCAAATCTTAAAAAAAATTTACTAACTGTTTCACCTCATTCATCTTTAATTGTTCAAATTTCAATCTATATGTCTGAAGTTTGGCACCTTTTACTTTCTCATTTCCTTCATAACTACTAATAAGTTTATCCCACATCTCTTTGGCAGATTCAAGATGCATCACCTTTACAAATTCAGCTTCAGCAAGACCACTCAAGATAGCATTCATTGCCTTTGCATTGAAGCTAAATTCTAGCTTATCATCTTTGGAAGCTAGAACAACAGGTTTTGTATATCCAGTCTCTACTACATCTCAAACATCAACACCTAAGGCCATAATGTATGTTCTCATTCTAAATTTCCAAAAAACAAAATTTTTTCCATCAAACAGAGGAGGATTATTGGTTGAAGTCCCTTCATGACTTGTCATGTTTAAGCTTATAGATCTACCTTTAAATAAAAGGAACCCACTCTGATACCAATTGTTGAAATTACAAAGGCAACTGAGAGGGGGGAGGGGGGGGTGAATCAGTTGTTACTCTGCTTAAACAATTTTATGTCTGTAAAAATATTGTTACTCTTCTCCAACTGATAATCAATATTATGCAAGACATAAACAGTAGAAATAGTAAACATCAATCACACACATGATAAACATAGAGACAAATATTCATGAGGAAACCCATAAAGGGAGAAAACCTCTTCTTCTTAGAATGATATGCTATCTCTTATGTTTATGTACAACATTTATCTTTGAGCACCAACTCAAAATGAGACTACAACCTCTTCTTTAACAAGTTGCAACTTGTGGAGAGCACCAACCCTCATGTTTCTCTAGCACCCACTAGAAATAATCATATTTACTCCTTATGATATCCAACACCAACTGGATGGAAGCACCTACTTCCACTTATACAAGCACCAACTTGCACACATAAAAATCTTAGTTTTCCCTAGCACCACCCTACCACCCTGTTTTCTAGCCACAACTAGATGGAAGCTACAACTCCAAGTATTCAAGCATCAACTTGAATAAAAGAGGACCACAATCCTTCCTAGCACCACCCTACCACCCTGATTATAAAACTTTTCTTGAATAATATATTGCAACAATACATATATGTCAATGCTTACCATTTCTTCTCTTTTCCACAATTCTGCTCTGCTTCTATTATGCAATTATGCTCTGCTTCTGTTTTTTCATACTCGGCTCCAATTGTTGTCATTTACCATCTTCTCTTTCTCTATTCTTCTCATGTTCTTAAGTTCTCGTACATTCTGCTCTTTTCACCATTTCTGCTCTGTCCCACTTATGTTCTTTGTCTCTGAATTTCTTCTCACTTTGTTCATACTATAATTTTCATTTCATATGGTTCAACTCATTTTGTAGAGAAAACAACCACACCAACTCTATCATGACATTTTTGTTTTATACTTTCACTCATGATCCCTTACACTACGAATATAAAGCGCCCAAGAATAATGATTCAATTTGTATAACTGAATCGTAACTGATCAAGAAATCATGAAGTGAAACAACAACCCTTCAATCAGATTGTCTATTTAATCTATGTCGTTGGATTATACATGCGTAGGCTTGTATCGAGCGCAAAAATCCTCTCCACGTGACCACTATTTGTGACCACACACTAAACAAAAAGGTGCTTTGTGACTTCACACTTCGACTATTCTGTTGTGAGTCACCCTGACTCTCCCAACTTCCGATCTCTGAAGTAGAGCCTAGCGACGCTAGCTAATTCCCTTAATCTCTGCTGATGTAACCTCTTTCTATGACTTGGGGCCAAGCACTTTGGGACTTCACGTTTTGCGAACTCGCGAGTTAGCTATCCTCCTTTCTCCAAAGTCCAAACTCCCGAACTCCGTGTCAGATCAACGGTCCACAATCTTCTGTGATCCGACGACCCATATCTCCTCTTCACACTTCGGGACTTCACGTTTCACGATGTCAAAAGTTATATCGCCTCCTTTATTCTATTTCCCGATTTCCGAACTCCGCTCTCATCTGATCGACTGTCCAGATCTCTTATTCGTGAATCGACATCCCACAACATTCCTTCCCACTCTCTTCCATTCACAGTTGACATCAATGACAACACTGACAACACACCAAACACCTTGCCAACGATCTCCGCCAACACTCCTAAAGGCCAAGTCCTCCTCAAACTTGACATCCCGACTAACCTCAATATATTTGACATCCCACAAATCCCATCAACTTTCCCTTGAGGCCCTAACCTCATTCCAAGTCCAATTTCACTTAAATTAAAGGCTAATATGGTGCCAATGAAGATTCCCACATGCATAATACCTTGGCCTCTTATCGGAATACCTATTGAAGCTACAAAAATCAACACCACCCACCTATTCCACTAATTTAAAATGGTTCCACTTCTTGGCAGTTTTTCTACAGTTTTTTCGGGTCCCGAACTTTCGGGGTCGTTTTGAGGCCCTAAACAACGTTTTTATGGCACAACAACGACCACAACTCCCAAAATGTTGGGCCACTCAAAATGTGTACTTCTTAGCTAGACCTTTCTGACGGGCTACTGAGTGCCCCAAATGAAGATCGTATGCAAACGTTCTGCCCTCGATAAGTTGACATATCAACTAACCACATTGGGGCCCACAAACCTTTTGGTATTTCATCTTATGGGGTTAGGGTTTTGGATGTTTAGGTTTTTTCTTTCACTATCTATGTGTTTCTTGCAATATCTTTGTGTGTTTCCTTGTTATATCTCTACCTTCATTTCATTCTCATTATAATCTGGATCAGACACCTTGCTAATGGTACACCTGATCTATCACAAGAGTGTAGATCATGAGGGCACAATGATCTTACTTATTTCACACTTCAAAATTGCTAGCAAACACTCTTCCAAGGAGGGCACACTGGATGTACTTAATGCACACTTCAGAAAAACACAAGCCAACACTCTTACAGGAAAACAAAGAGAGGGTGCACCAGTCTACTTGGTGCGCAACAAAAACAATCTCACACCCAACAAACACTTACACAAACAGAGAAGAGAGTAAAGGTCTGAAAAACTTCATCAAATCTTATTAGAGAGAAAGACATCCCTTTAATAATGTAGGCTGAATTCTTACAATGGTAGTTGATGCTTTATTTCTGCAATGCCCCATGCATTTAGACTGGCAAGGGTTGTTTCCCATAGAAACGGATGACAAAGACAAAATACAAATTTATTTAAGATATATCCTTGCTCACTATACTAGTGAAGGATTTATTACAAATATATAAACTGACTAACACTGACACAAATCATAAATTAACATAATAAACAATCTTTTAGAAGTCCTTGCTTACAAGACTGGTGAGATAAGATTACTATAGAAGTTTCTGAGTGAAAATTGATCCTCTTCTAATAGTTGGACAAGGAAGGTGGATGTGCTTCATAGTGGCCCAATTCCTCCCTGTTTAGATCTAGAAGCATCCATGCTTCCGCCACCAACTGAGGAAATTTTTGTTGCAATGTCTTGACAATCATCCACTTGGCCTACGCTGGAGTTGGGCCCTGTTTACCGACCAGGTATGAAATATGATGTTGTTATTCTGCATTCCTGGTCTTTATGTCTTTATCATGGAGTAGAGGAGGTTGAAAGTTAGGAATATTGTTCAGGGGATGTTGGATTGTTATTGCGTCTTCGAGTGGAAGATCGAACAACTTTAATTTGCTAATGTTGAGAACATCTTGTATGCCCAAATGTGTTAGAAGGTCCAAATGATACACACTCTCTCCAATTCATGCCAAGACTGTATAGGGTCCATACCACAAGGAATGCAGTTTGTGATCACATCCTTTGAAGTGTTGGTTCTCCATTTTTCGCCACATTTTGTCCTTTGGTTGGAATGCCAAGGGAGTATGATGTTGGTCATGACTATGCTTGGCACGATCCAGTGTTGCTTGCAAGGAAGCTGCAACTAGAGTGTGATTTTGTGATAAATTATGAACACAACTATGGGCAACCTATTGTTCTCAGTGTTGATATGTTGATCCCAACGGAGCCAAAATGAGAGGCATCACTACGGGCGCAAGGGGATGGAAGCCAAGACAGACCTTGAATGGCGAGATATCAGTGGAAGAGTGCATGGACTTGGTGCAATGACACCACTACTGCAAACTTGACATCAATATGTAGAATTTTTTGTTGTAGTTATTGTAATTGATTTTGGCTACAGAAAGGGTCTCTGAGTGGAATGTCACCGGGTGACCTCACTCTTTAAGCACCGCTCTAATAGAAAACTGAGAGGCATCCATCTCAATTTCAAAAGGTCGTTCCAACTCTGGCAAGCAAAGGATCAGAGTAGAGGATAATGTTGTTTTGAACTACTCAAAGTATTGTTGTGTGTCTTCATTCCATATGAAGTTGGCTTGATTTGCTAACATATGCAATGGACAGGGCCTCCAGCTGGGAGAAATGGGAGACCAATTTCTTGGAGAAATTAATTCCACCCATAAAGTTTTTGAGCATATGCGCATGGGTAACACTCTCCATTGATCTATGTCCTAAAGTTGATGGTTCCTCAGTAATTCCAGTACTGTGTGGACATGCTGAAGATGTGCATCCTCAGACCTGCTGAAATCCAAAATATCATCAAGATAAATAACTACAAACTTACCCAGGTGTGGTCGAAATATTTCCTTGATTAGCCGCATGAATGTTGTCGGTGCTATGGTAAGTCCGAAGGGCATGACGAACCACTCATAAAGACCAAACTTGGTCGTGAAGATTGTCTTACATATATATGTTGGTTTCATGCGCACTTGATAATAGCCATATGTCAAATCCATCTTGGTGAAGAAGGAGGCCCCTTTTAAGTGGTTGAGTAAATCCTCAATCCGGGGTAAGGGATAGCGATATTTAATTGTGGCTTGGGTGAGGGCATGGTAATCGGTAACGAGATGGAATTCAATAGTCTCCTTTTTGGAATAATTAAAGCTAGAGAGTTGCAGGGGGAGGAGGAGGATTGAATATGGCCAAATTTGAGGAGTTGGCCAATTTGTTGTTCAATTTCGGTAGTCTCTTTGGGAGAAAGTTGATATGATGGGGCATTGGGAAATGATGTGTCAGGAATGAGATCGATGGAGTGTACAATGGACCGAGAGGGTGGTATCCTCGTGGGAGACTGATAGACATATGCTAATTCCTGGAGAAGAGGGAGTACAATGGGAGGTGTTAGATTAGTGAGGTTCTTGGGATTAACAGGGCAGACCAAACACAAAGAAACATATTTGTGGTGAATGACATGATTATTTTCTTCTTTTCGAGGAGGTGGGAAGGGGGAAGTGTGAGGCACTGAAGTAAGCACATAGGTGTGTCCTTCATGCCGAAGGTTGTACTGATGGGATTTGGAATGGTACACGACTTGTCGGTCTTGTTGGTATGGGAGACCCAGGAGGAGGTCAACACAATCAAAAGGTGAAACATCGCAAACCATGATGTCATGGAAAGGGACAATGGAAAAAGTTACTGTGCAATACCTAGCGATAGTGATGTGGGGTCCTACCTTTTGTACCCATCCAAGTTGATAGGGATCCATTTGGGGGGTGGTGGGAAGTTTCATATGTTGGACTAATTCTTGGGAGACTAGATTCTTTTGGTTTCCATTGTCCAAAATGAGAGTGGTGAGTTCATGTTTAATTTGTAATTTATGCATAAAGAGGGGAACGCCAATGCGACCCGGTTCAGGCGTAGTCATGAGAATGAGGGAGGGGTCGGCTTCGATGGGGTTGGTGAGAGATATGACTTATGGTTTTTTGAGAAACTCAGTGGGTGTGACTTCCGCAACCAAGGTCTAATTGGGGTGGATATTTTTAATGGCTCAACAGTCAACAAATTTGTGAGAGTTGGTCTTGTGAAAAGTACACCAGACCACATTTTTGGGCACCAACGTAGAAGAATGATAAGGTTGAGGGTGAGAAGGCTTCAGGTTGGAAGAATGGGTTCAATTTAGAGGATAACGGATTTGAGGGGCTACCTTACGTTCTATGGTAAAGGCCCGTAAGAACGCCTTGTCCAGAGAGGATCTTTCAAAAAGGTCAACTTCGTGATGGAGAGGCAACAAAGTACTTGAATTAAATTTGATGATTAATACCTCGTCGGGATCGTTGTTACAGAGCTATATGTGCAACTTGTAGAAGACATCAATGTAGCCTTGTACACATTGATTTGAAAGATGGCGTAGCTACAACCACTTGGTGAGAAGATTTTGGAGATAGCCTGGGGGATAGAAGTGCTCATGCAAGGCATGACAAAAAGCATCCCAAGAAGTGATACATCCAATTGTCGTAGATTGTGGCATACCGAGATCCATGACCAATTCAGACTATTCCAATTGACTATCTCACCAAGCTTGAGAGATTCCTTCATGTTACATGCTGGTGATCTGTAATTTAGTGAATTCTTCCATCATTGGGAAGTCTTGAAGTAGGTGGAGAGACCGTGGATCCAAGAATCAATAGTCTTTCCATTCATTTTCCTGACAAAATTTGACAACTGAAAGCGTGTGTCGAGCTGCATAGTTGATGGAGTGTTGCACTATTGTAGTCGAAGTAATTCATGTAGAGCCAACACCAAGTCTTCAATTGGAGAATACATGGCGACACTAGACTCCTCACTAGAATTTTCTCTTTGTGGTGGCATCATTTTCATTCATGGAAGAGAGAGAGAGTATCCATTAGACAAAAGATACATGAAAATTCTAGCAAAGTGAACTACAAAGGGGCCCTGAGAAGGGTACACGAGGATCCCTGAGAAGGGTGGAAAGGGGGTCTCAAGAATATAGACGCAGAAGAACCCTGAGAAGAGAGACTTGGAAGCTCTAGAAAGAGTGTGGAGGAACTATCTAAAGAGCATGAGAATTTTTATTTTTTTTACTTGAATCTTGCGGATGACTTCTTCGTCTTCTCCTTCTTCACTGCATGCAGAAGCTTTCCCAAGGCAACTACTTTGATACCAATTGATCTGTCACAAGAGTGTATATCATGAGGGCACAATGATATTACTTAGTGCACAGTTCAAAATTTCCAGCAAACACTCTTCCAAGGAGGGCACACTGGATGTACTTAGTGTGCACTTCAGAAAAATGCAAGCCGACACTCTTACAGGAAAACTAAGAGAGGGCACACTAGTTTACTTGGTGAGCAACAAAGACAAACTCACACCCAACAAATGATTACATAAACAAATAAGAGAGGAAAGGTCTGAAAAAATTCATCAAATCTTATTAGAGAGAAATATGTCCCTTTAATAATGCAGGGCGAATTCTTACAATGGTAGTTGTTGCTTTATTTATGCAACGCCCTACGCATTCAAACTAACGAGGGTTGTTTCCTGCAGGAAAGGACTAACAAAGATTGACTAACAATTTATTTTGGATATATCCTTGCTCACTATATTGGAAAAGGATTTATTACAAATATATAAACTGACTAACACTGACATGGATAAAAAATTAACTTAGTAAACATTCTTTTAGAATGCCTTGCTTATAGGACCGGTGAGATCAGATTACAATAGAAGTTTCTGAGTGAATACTTATCCTCTTCTACTAGTTTTCCAAGGAAGGTGGACACCCTTCCTGGTGGCCCAACACCACTTCCACCATAAGCATTGCCAATTAGTGGATGGAAACCACCAAGTTTTAAAGAAACATGCATAATATTTCTCACACAATTATATGTGAATTTCCAAAGAATAATGAGGAACAACAAGTTGAGGAAATAATGATCCACACTAATCATTGACTTGTGGTTTTTGGTTGAGATTCATTGGAACTTGAAAAAGGTCACAACTTTATTTATGGAGTCCATAGAAACTGAATTATTACCTTTTTGTGTAAATAGTCATATACACTACATTCTGGCATTTACAAAAGGTTTAGAAATAGAGATAAGTAAAGACATTTTAGGGGCATAGAAGTAAGGAGGTTGAGGGAATTAGTGCCCTAACTCTTTTGAGTGGCTATTATTTATGGTTGAGGGAACTAATGTATATAAATAGTGAGCGAAGAGTTCATGGTGTTATCCTTTGATTGCTTTCATCCCATTTTTTGAGCTTATATTTTTCCAACAATGCATGGTTTCATGGAAATATCCCACTATGGATCACAGGGATGCTTAATGCTATCATTGCAATATTTTGACAACATTCTCTTTTTTCTTCTTTGGATTACTTTGCAAACTAATATGCCATTTAGTGTTTATATATTGTATCCTAAATTCCATCTTAAATAAATATGGAGATAAATACTAACATCTAGATCCAAAATCCCAGACTAATATTTTAACATCATCCACTAACGGATAGGAGGAGAGAGGTGGAGGAAATGGTGGCAACAATATAAACATGAGGTAGAGGGTATGAGTAGGGTAGAGTGCATTTCTTAGAATACACCATTTTGTTATAATCCTAGACTAATAAACTAATTATGAGGGATAACTTGTATTGTTCCTCCTATAACATGCTGATTCACTAGCACTTGAAATAATGAATGGAACTTGGACCATAATAGAATTATAGAACTGTGATGAAGGTTAATTTTTATGTCGTATTTAGATGAAATTTTTTCAACAAAGATTATTTTTAGTGACATTTATCCTACACCACACTTGTGTGCCATGAAACATAAAAAATAAAAATTGATTGAACTTTTAGTTTTGTTTCGTTAGAAGTTTGTAGGGTCAAGAACATGAATATTAGTAGTTACATGAATATTTTGTACATCATCATCACAATCACATTTTCCTTTGCTAGAGCTAATGGATGCTCTCAATCATCGAATTCCCTTTGCATCCAAGGTTCCAAACCATTCACGAAGTGGAAAATCCTATCTTCTTTCGACATATCCTTGATTTCCAACACAAACCCATAAACTCCTTGATATAGGCTTGGATCTTACCAATGTGCTTAAGTGCCAACAATGAGGGATAATTTTAAGGATGAAAATTTATATTAAAATGTTGAAACATGGGCTAATCTTACTAGTTCTTAATATGAAAAATGTAAAATGTTTGGCCATAGTTTTGTAAAATTATTCAAATTTATAAGGATT
>ML776756.1:449550-494961 GCA_009831015.1 Picea engelmannii | reverse complement strand
GTGTTTCGGCCTTGTATATGGTTTATTAAAAACCACCCAAACAAATTTCATTTTTGTTGAAATTCAATGAAGTAAAAAATCTATACATATTATAGTTCCAGGTTGTTTTAGGTATTTCAAAGTTTTGGATTGTTTCATAGATCTCAATGAACTATTTTTTTTTGGAAAATAGTTTTGAATTTGACTTATAAAATAGCCGTAAAATATGACTGTCGGATTTCATTTCAACCCAGATGTTGACGGGAGAGATTGAGGTCAAGTCTGCAATGCTATTTTCACTAAAGATTTCTTCTATTTTATTTAATATAGTTGGCCGTCTTAGCTCAGCTGGTAGAGCGCGTGGCTTTTAACCACGTGGTCGTGGGTTCGATTCCCACAGACGGCGTTCTTCTTCTGGTGTGTTGGTCTGAGAATTTGTTAAATTCATCTTTAAACTTGAACTGTAACAGGTTAATCTCTGGGAGTTGTAACTAGTGTTTTGGATTAGAGAACCATAATCATTAGAGAGCCGAATTTGCTGAATTCAGCTTGGGAGTTGTAACTAGTATTTTGGATTAGAGGCCGAATTTGCTGAATTCAGCTTTAAACTTGAACTGTAACAGGTTAATCTCTGGTAGTTGTAACTAGTACTTTTGGATTAGAGAACCATAATCATTAGAGGTCTTGGTAACTAGATAAGCATAAATTTTGATTGTTGTAACTAGTGTTTTGGATTAGAGAACCATAATCATTAGAGAGCCGAATTTGCTGAATTCAGCTTGGGAGTTGTAACTAGTATTTTGGATTAGAGGCCGAATTTGCTGAATTCAGCTTTAAACTGAACTGTAACAGGTTAATCTCTGGTAGTTGTAACTAGTACTTTTGGATTAGAGAACCATAATCATTAGAGGTCTTGGTAACTAGATAAGCATAAATTTTGATTGTTGTAACGTGTATTTTTTTTTTATTAGAGAATCATAATCAATGTAACTAGATAAGCATAACATTTGGTTAAGACAGTAACCAGTTTAGGCACATCTGTATCTTTCTATGGATTTAATTGCCATCATTGTCCCATAAACAAGTGAGTCTTATATACCAAGTGAGCCTTGCCATGTTGATGTCTTTGATTGTCCCACAGAAGCCTTGCCCGGAGCTTATGGATTATGGTAGAATGACAGTTATTTTTCTTCATACAGAACCACACAGATGTCTTGAACGAAATGGTAACGTCTTGCTTTGCCCCGTCGAACCCAATGCTTTGCCCCGCCGCTCCATGATTGTAATTCTTCCATGCATTAACAAACAAAGTCAATAACAATCCAACATGCACTCAGTCTGATTGTAATTCCTGCATGCATTAACAAACAACGTCATTAACAATCCAATATACATTCAGACTGTCTGGCTTAGCCGCTTCTTCCATTAGATATTGTGATTATAGAAGTTGCACTTCTGTGATTATCAAGAGTAGAGTCACATGATCGATCAATAAGCACCAACTTAGTTGGATAGGCTCACACCTATCTCTTACAGCTCGTACACGACCACGTGCTTGAACTCATAAACGACCACATACTTGAACTTTGACAGTAGTTTGATGAAGGATTTATCTGGTTGATGTAGCACAGTCCTGACACAAAAAATAATTGGTAAACTTTTTCATTCATCAAGTAACTGAAATTAGATTATAGATAGATTTATATAGAGCATAATATATACCTCCAGTTTTGTGCGTTGCATTTACGAAGAAAGAAACAAGCTCTCTCTTCTCCACGTCGTTGGAACCGGTTGTGCAATTGCAATGAAAGCGTTGTAAGTGTAGAATCCCTTGCACCCACAAGAGCTACCAGCTCCGCTCGCAAGGCCATTGAAGACATTCTGAGAAATTATAGTACCCATGTTTCCACCTTCGCCACTTGGGGATACTCCACCTGAGTTGTAACAGGGGTCGCTCTGGCAGCTATTGCCACAATAAGCATAGGTGGTGCCACAATATTCCCACTTACTACAACTATTGTAACTCAACGCGTAGACGCTCAATCCTAAATAAAATAGTCTTCATATTCCCACTTGCACAGATTCAACATTTAACAACGCCTCTGTTCGTCGTAGTTGTTCATTTGGAACGAAATTGTGTTTATGTTATCGAACTCGAGTGCTCGTATTTTCCCCCAAATAAATTGCGAAATAGAGCATTCCCACAACGATCTGAGTTGTCACAGGTCCAAAAAGTATGATGTCTAAGCTTATTTGTCCTTGAGTTAAACCACCTTCTCATTTGGACCATGCATCCACATATTCCTGAGTTTAGAAGAACAATAAGGATTTTCTATTCCAGAGGAGGAACAAGAAGGTAGCTCAAGAAAAACCTAAAGAGCCTCCTTCGCCTCCAACTGCTTCAACCACCATTTGTCCAACAATCCATAGATTCAAACAATGGAGCTATCATGGAGGTCCAAGAAAGAAAGTGCCACTGACCCTGGGATCGTTGAGAACTGTTGAGTGAGCGATCGAAAGAGGGGTGGAGAATACCGAGAAACAAAGTGCCTTGGACCTGCGATCGCTAAGAGAAAAATCTGAAAAAATGTGCTAGGTTGCGCCATGCTTTGTCTAAAAAGTGATTGAGAACAACACTTAGCAGCCCATGTTGACCGGGAAGCAGTGTGGAGTCGACGAAGAAGACACATCAAGAAAAAGGATTCATCTAATACAAATGAACAAATGGCATGTTTTTAACAGCCCATGTCGGTAGGGAAGCAGTTTGGAGCCAACAAAGAAGACACATGGAAATAAAGGATTCATCGAACACAGAGGGCATGTTTTAATAAGCTTTGTACATACGACAAAGGTTGGGAGAGGAACCTCCCCTTAAAGAACACCTTCGATGTAATAATAAAAGGTGTTGGGCTTTCACATCGTCAATTTTGGCATGGCATTAATGTGTGCAACAAATGAACTCAACTCAAAATAGTAGGATTGTCTCGTTAGGAAGCAAGTGGAGTCAACATTCATTCATTCATTGTTACAATAATTGATTGTGTGGTGCTTCTTCTGCACAATACAAATGAGAAGAATAAGCTAGCATCATAACAATGAATAAAAAAGGTTCAACTCCTTCCTTCTACACAAGGCACACTCCCTAATAAACGTGCATCACTTAAAAAAAATCACCATGAATCTCCAAATAAACTAAAACAAAAACAACCTAGGCATACAGTTATGCTTCCTAGAAGCCCAAACAAATTGCTAAGCTTCAACGGTTTTGGCCTGAAACCCTCACCATGCTACAATCAATTGTCTTGCTTTCGAGTCTCGACTGTTTGTGTCAGCTCTCGTATGGGGCACAGTAGCGTGGCAACTTTTTTACATTAGGGTCTTGGAGATGTGATGGTTGATGCATGCAAAATGCTTCCTGGAAGCCTAGCACTGCCACGTGATGACAACAACTTGGCACCGTCATCAAAATTTAAAATAAAGGATTCATCGAATACAGATGGCATGTTTTAATAAGATTTGGACAGACGACTAAGGTTGGGAGAGGAACCTCCGCTAAAGAACACATTCGGTGTAATAATAATAATTATTTTATATTACTATTTATCGTTACTTTCAATTGCACTCTTACTTGTAAGAAAGACTATTTCATGATGTTTCACTTTCAGTGCTGAAATAAAGGTGGAATTAGACTACGGACAAGGCAAAAGACAAATGAGTTGCCATTCCATTAGAAAACTAACCTAAATGATAACAGAGCTGCATGGTATAAAACCCCATAACTCTCGCAAGCAGAGCGAGAGCTCTACCATTTGAGACACATCGTCAACAAGTTTTTTCAATGAAATAATTTGAAATAGCATTTAGATAAAAATTGCTTATGTAACTCTTATCTTCAACATCGACGTAGGTAGAGAGGAGAAATATAAACATTAGCAGCCCCCAAAGTGGGTGAGAGGGAATCTTGAAGGAACCAAAGTAGGTGAAGGGGAATTGGGTTGGATACGTTGTAAAAAAATGGGGAAGTGGAACGTTGAAGAGAATCGAGGTGGACACTTTGCATAAAGATAGTAGAATTTTTTTTTGAGAGTGTATATTAGAGTTTTTCTTTTCTAGCTTTTAGATGATCTCGTTCATGTATAGTTAATGAAAGATTGGTTCGACAAACTTTGTGTTTTTGTTTGTTTGTTTTCTTTTGGCATCAAAGTGTCCTACTGTAGTCTCTTGTTTTCTCTTGGCATCAAAGTGTCCTAGTGTAGTTTCTCATGTCAGACTAGTTTACTAGGATACCTAGATATAATAGGGTGACATGCTCATTACCGAGGTTGTAACTTTCGTTGAGTTTGGGTGACCTCCCACATTGTTAGATGTTTATTACTGGCTTGCCATGCACTTGGTCTTGAACTTGTGACCTCTCGTAGCCCAAAGGATCAGAGGATGCTCGATTAACCAACTCGCTTGTAGGCCTAAGCCTAAACATGTTTTTTATCTATTCATACATAGATCAAAGTCACATGTCTAGTGCCAACAAAAAATGTGCTTTAATCACTAATGGAAGTATGGTTGGAGGATGTGTCAGAGGAGGTAATGAGAATCATGTTCATCATTATGTCAATCCAAGATCGACGACATTCGGGGTCATGAATGGAGGTCTCCCTATGTTCCAATAAAAATCCTAACCAAAATGGGACATGTAGCAAGGAATCATAAGTGATGATAATCTCTCAAGCACTATTAGGTTTGTGGGAATCAAAGGCCATTGTTATGTCTTAGATAATCATCATGGGTAGTTGGTACAATTCAATCAAAGACCAATACCAACTCGATTGAATGAGATCAACAATACAAAGTTCACGAGAGGATTGTCACACCAACAATTTTTGACCAGTGGGATGATCATATGATGCAGAAGCATCCCTCATGACAAGCAACCAACGTGGAAGCAGGAGAGGGCTGGAAGACGTCCAGCGCAAGTTTTCAAATTTTCAAAATTTTCCCTTGGAGTTGACGCGCTGAACATAAATGAGACCATTTAATTTAGGCGCTTTGGAAAGAATGTAATCAGACCTCGATCCATACGCTCTCGTCTGAGATAGACAGAGGCATTTATAGTAGTAGTTGCAGGTAGATATAATTAATTTCATAGATTAGACAGTTTTTGAGTGTAGGAGGGAAAACCAGATATAGACACCCTCATTTGTATGATTGTAACATTAGCAACAATAGTTAGAAGAATCTAGAGCATAGGAGAATAGCAGAGAACTGTAGAAGAACACTCATGTATAGATCTGGAATTAATAGAAGAAGTTGATTCAGATTCATGGCTGTTGTGTTATTCTCTGTGTATGTGTGTTGAATTCTCTGTTGATGAATATTTCTTCCTGTTAGGCATTGTTGCCATGCCGTGCATATGATTTCATGTGTTAAGATAGAAGTCTGAGAGGAAGTGAAGTGAGTTATGATTGTTTCTCCTTTTCGAGCAAGGATTCCTGCAAGGAGTGCAGTTGAAGTTGTCTGCAAGGAGTGCGTTGATAGAAGGCTCGGGGAGTTAAAATCTTGTTCTCAAAGCTCTCAGAAGTGAAAGTGAGTTGTTGAAGCCGTGCAAGGAGTGCGCAGGCTGAAGGAGAAGTCTCAGTTGTAAATCTGAGAAAAGGGAACTAAAGACTGCTGCTGCAGGAAGTACGCAGAGTCAGGAGGATTCAACACTTGGGAAGTTGTTGAATGTTAAGCGCAAGGAGTGCGCGCAAGTTCCTCTGAAGACGCAGAGTGGAAAAGCTAAGGAGATATAGCACCTTCGTGACGTCGTTAACGAAGACTGCACAGAAGGATTTCGTGCCAAGAGGTCCTTAAGAAAGGAGAAGAAGGAATCGACGGTCAGGATTCGCAGAGGAAAAGTGCGAAATCCCGTCAGCCGCCCGATCTTGGAAAGTTGCACAGGGTTTAAGTCCCAGAGAGCAGAGGAGGAATCCCGGAGGAGTCATCGGGATACCAGATCATCGAAATTTTGGAGGCATCGGGGCTTTACAGGTCAAGAGGACTGAAGTCTCTTGAGTCCCGAAAATCCCGACAGAGAATCTCAGCCGTTGATATCGGAAGGACACGTGTCAGACATCAGGAGCAGAGTCGAGGTTCAACTCATCGGAGAATCGGGGTTTGCGAGGACATATATCTCTCGCTTGTTGGAATCGCGATCCGCGATATCCCGACGGGAGTTTTGAGCCATCCATCGGCGAGGACACGTGGCAGAAGAGCCTGACGAGTCGGCGTTTGGAACATCGGAGTTTTCGGGGGCCAGATTTTTGGGTATGTTGAAATCGCGATCCGCGATTTCCCGATTTGATCTGAGCCGTTGATCACAGCAGGGACACGTGGCGAGAGATCCCAGAGAGTCGGAATTCAGGATATCGGGGTTTTTGGAGTCGTGAAACTCTTGCATAACGGAATCGGGATCCACGATTTCCCGACACGGTCAGAGCCGTTCGATCTGAGGGACGCATGTCCAAGGATCCGAGGGAGTCGGGGTTCGGCATTTTGGGTTTTTCGAAGACAAAGGAACCTTCGCCTAGGAATCGCAAAACTCCGATATGCGATTTCCCGGTAGCCACAGGAGTGTGGGCCCCAGGTGTCAGAACAGAGGAGAGGTGGAAATTTACATCGGAGTTCGGGGAATTGAAAGTCCCGTGTACATTGACAACGGGAATCGCGAAACTCCGATACGCGATTTCTCGACAGGGTTAAGGGCCATAGTGGAGGACAGGTGTCGGAAGGAAAATCCTCGTTGGAGTCAACGCCAGGTGGCGTCGGGAATCGGAGGATCGGAGATCCTGAAGACGTAAGTTTCACACACCCCAAATCCGCGAAGTCTGAAATTCCGATAGGGGAAGGACTGTGGTCTTGTGGACCAACAGGTCACATGCAAAAGAGTTAACTAGAGGGAGCTAAAGGGTGCAAAAGGTACCATCGTAGATCGGGGATCGGGAATCCATGAGGTGAGTGATTCGCAACCTCGCAAGTGCCGATTTCCCGACGGGAAAATTCCCGATAGAAGTAAGGAACACGTGGGTGAACGGTCATCGGGGTTTGGGGATTTGTAAGACCCGATTCCGTAGTTTCAAGACTCGCGATCACGCGAAGTCCGATTTCCCGATAGGACAAAGGGGGAATCGACAGGAGAATACTGTGGGTGTAGAAAAGTCCTGATAAGGGATTTGAAGAGCATTTAAGTTCTTCGGGGCTAAGAGTAAGAACGTCCTGTGGGAGCGGACGTGCCTGGTTGGCGCGTTTGCATCAAGTGGTATCAGAGCATAGAAGAGTTCTTTGCTTTCTATAGCAGAGAAAAAGGGAGAATTCACCATACCGCCAAGAAGAAGAGGTAGACAATCACCCGATCCAGAGAGGAAAAGGGAATTGTCCAGAGAAAGAGAATTGTCCAGAGAAAGGGAAATGTCTAGAGACAGAGACAGGCAAGTACAGAATCCAGAGGTGGAAAGAGGAATGCAAAATCTTCGTGCCAGAATGGAGGACATGGAGATAAGAGAAAGGCGAAGAGCTGATGTAGGATATATCAGTGAATTAGAACCTGAAGGTGACGCTGGACATGAATAAGAAGAAATCCCAGCAGAAGATGCAACCAATGAGCGTTTAATTAAGGCTATCGCTCAGATGAGTTCGAAGACAAAGATGGACATTCCAGCTTATGAAGAGAGTCTGGATGCGGAAGAGCTACTAGACTGGATTAGAGCTCTTGACACTTACTTCGATTATGAAGATATCGAAGATGATAAGAAGTTCAGACATCCTGTCACGAGATTAAAAGGACATGCAACATTGTGGTGGGATGAACTACAAGCTGACAGGCGTTGCCAAGGCAAGCAAAAGATAAAGAGCTGGGACAGGATGATTGCAAAGATGAAGGCAAAATTTATTCCCAGGGACTATCAAATTTCTCTGTTCAGGAGGATGCAGAACTTGAGACAGAATATGATGACGGTGAAAAAGTACACCGGGGAATTTTACAGGTTGAATATTCGAGCAGGTCATCGTGAAAGCAATGACGAAAAGGTGGCCAGGTATATGAATGACCTGAGGTATGAAATCCAGGATGAACTAAATTTGGCAACCATCCGAATGGTGGAGGATGCTTACCAATTGGCTCTGAAAGCTGAGGAGAAGCTGAGCCGTAAACAAGGTCAGAGGGGCAGGGGCAAGAATCAGCCCAAAGGAAAATCGATTGCCCAAGATAAATACCAAAAACCCAAGGAATACTGGAAGAAACCTCAGACTCAGACAGAGAGAGGTAGAACCTCACAGAGAAGGCCATATGCTGAGCAAAGAGAACAACAAACCGAACAGAGAGGAAGATATGCTGATAATGATAGGTTTCCTCATACCAGAGGTAGAGGAAGAGGAAGAGTTGGAGTCATCACATGTTACACATGTGGAAAGAATGGGCACAAGTTAGTTGACTGTCTAGATAGAAAGAAGGATGGAGGAGAGACTCACATCACCGAGGCACAGAGGCGAGATGTTGAGGCAGAGTACGCTGAAGGTGGAAGATCGCTGGTGATGCGAAAAACCCTTTTGACGCCAGAGAAGGAAATGGAGAATCCAACGCAGAGGAACAGTGTTTTTAGGACTGCTTGCAAGACCAAAGGTTGGGCATGCAAGGTTATCGTGGACAGTGGAAGCACAGACAATCTCGTTTCAACCGAGATGGTGGAGAGGCTGGAGTTGGAGACAACCGATCACCCGAAACCATACAAAGTTTCATGGCTACAGAAGGGACATCAAGTAAATGTCACTAAACAATGCTTAGTTGACATTAAGATAGGAGGATATAATGATAGAATTTTATGTGATGTTATTCCTATGGATGTCTGTCATTTATTGTTGGGAAGGCCATGGAAATATGATATAAATGTAATTCATGATGGGAGAAAAAATACATATACCCTGGAGAGGAATGGGAGGACTCATATGTTGTGTCCAATTGAAGATAAAGAGGTGAAACCGGAGGCAAGAAACAGAGTACTTCTCATGAGTGGGAAGGAACTTCTTACAGAAGTTAAGAAGAAGGAGGATCCACAATTCTTTGTGGTCAGAAAGCCGAGAATTGTTCTGACTAGCACAAGAGTGGACGATTTTCCAGGAGAAGTTCAGGAACTCCTGGAAGAGTTCGCTGATATTGTAGTGGACGAACTACCTCGTTCGTTGCCACCAATGAGGAGCATAAGTCACCACATTGATCTCATACCAGGAGCTAGCTTACCAAACAAAGCCGCGTACATATTGACACCCCAGGAGAATGAAGAAGTTAAAAGACAGGTCCAGGAGTTGTTGGACAAAGGTCTGGTCAGAGAAAGATTGAGTACGTGTGCTGTTCCAACAGTACTCAGTCCGAAGAAAGATGGAGGCTGGAGGATGTGCACTGATTCGAGGGCCATCAACAAGATAACTATCAGGTATAGATTCCCATTGCCAAGGATGGATGATCTGATGGATTGCTTAAGTGGAGCAATTTTTTTTTCAAAGATAGATCTGAAGAGTGGATATCATCAGATTCGTATGAGAGAAGGAGACGAATGGAAAACAACATTCAAGACAAACGAAGGTTTGTATGAATGGCTTGTCATGCTGTTTGGCTTGACGAATGCACCAAGTACATTTATGAGGTTGATGAATGAAGTCCTGAAGGAGTTCATCGGAAAATTTGTCATCGTGTATTTGGATGACATATTGGTTTTCAGCAAGACAAAGGCTGAACACTTGAAGCATTTAGCTATTGTGATGAAGAGATTACAGCAAGAAAAGATGTTGATAAATATGAAGAAGTCCTCATTCATGAAGACATAACTCATTTATTTGGGGTTTGTTATTTTAGAAAATGAGTTGAGGATGGATCCAGATAAGGTGGAGGTAATAAAAAATTGGCCATCACCGAGAAACATATTTGAGGTGAGGAGATTTCATGGATTGGCTAGTTTCTACAAAAAATTCATCAGGAATTTCAGTGGAATTAGTGCAGCAATGATGGATACAGTGAAGAAAAGGCATAAATATTTTCACTAGACGGAAGAGGCTGAGAAGAGTTTCAATTTGTTGAAACAAAAGATTACAGAGCAACCAATTCTGGTGTTGCCAAATTTTCACAAAACATTTCAGGTAAAATGTGATGCAAGCGGGTTTGCCATAGGAGCGGTCTTGAGCCAGGAGGACAGGTCGATTGCATATTTCAGCGAGAAGCTGAATGAGGCAAAGGAAAAATACTCCACATATGATAAATAATTCTATGCCATCATACATGCATTGAAGAAATGGAGGCACTATTTGATTCCAAAGGAATTTGTTTTATATAGTGATAACCATGCATTACAATATGTGACTCAACAAGAAAAGTTGAATCAAAGGCATGTTAAATGGGTAGAATACATGCAAAATTTCACTTTTGTGATAAAACATATTTCTGGTACTGCTAACAAAGTTGATGATGCTTTGAGAAGGAAGTGTTTGATATTGCAGGAATTCAAAGTCACGACGTTAGGCTTTGATGATCTTAAAGACATGTATGCAGATGATTCAGATTTTAAGGAAGCTTATGAAGCAACTGAGAATCCAGTTCTCAGAGACAGAAGTCAGTGGATAGAGTACGTGATCCAGAACGGATTGTTGTTCAAAGGAAATCAACTGTGTATTCCGAATTGCTCCATGAGGGAGAACTTGTTGAAGGAAAAGCACAATGGAGGATTGGCTGGACATTTTGGCCATGATAAAACATTTGCAAAGCTGAGCGAGTCATACTTTTGGACAGGGATGCGGTCAGAAGTCAAGAAGTTTGTGGACAACTGTAGGATTTGCCAGCATTCAAAGGGAAGGAAACAGAATGCGGGTTTTTATCAACCATTACCCATACCTGACAAGCCGTGGGATAAAATTAGCATGGATTTCGTATTGGGATTGCCGTGGAAACAAAGAGCTGTTGATTCAATCTTTGTGGTAGTTGACAAGTTTTCTAAAATGACACATTTTATCCCATGCCAGAAGACTAGCGATGCGACTCACATCGCAAATTTGTTTTTCAAGGAGATTGTTCGACTCCATGGATTGCCAAAAAGAATAGTCTCAGACAGGGACACAAAATTCATAGGGCATTTCTGGAGAACATTGTGGAAGAAGCTCAGAACTAATTTGATGTTTATTTTTGCTTATCATCCTCAGACGGATGGACAAACAAAAGTGGTCAACAAGAGTCTGGGAGATTTGTTGAGGAGCTTGGTGACAGAGCACCATAGCAGCTGGGACAACATATTACCACAAGCAGAGTTTTCTTACAATGATTCAGTGAACAAGAGCACAGGAAAAAGTCCATTTCAGATTGTATATGGAATGCAAGCAAGAGGAGTTTCTGAATTGAGGGATTCAGAACAGACTGATACTAGTAGTGCTAGTGCAGGAGAATTTGCTGAAGCGATGAAGGAACTTCACAGTCAAGTGAAGGAGCGATTGTTGCAATCAAGTCAGGAGTACAAATGTAGAGCAGATCAACATAGAAGACAACTTCAGTTTGAAGTTGGTGATCTGGTTCTGGCACGTTTGAGGAAAGAAAGGTTCCCGAGAGGAACATACAACAAGATGAAGATGAAGAAAATTGGGCCATGCAAGGTCTTTAAAAAGATGGGACAAAATGCTTATGAAATTGAGTTACCAGGTGATATTGGAATATCTCCGATATTTAATGTTTTGGATCTATATCCATATAAAGCTGATGAAGCAGGAGCAGAAGGTGATGATCAACCAGAGGTCCAGTGGAGGAAGCAGATGCCGGTTGCAGAGAAGCCACAGATGGAGCAGATACTGAACAAACGAGTAGGTAAGAAAACCGGGAGGAAAGAATATTTTGAATATTTGGTTAAGTGGAAGGGTCATCCAGTTGAAGATGCCAGCTGGGAGACTGAAGCAGAGATTCAGAAGCATGGACATACCATGCAGGAGCTCATGGATAGGAGCCCATGCAAATTTTCAAGCGAGGGAGTATGATGCAGGAGCATCCCTCACGACAAGCAACCAACGTGGAAGCAGGAGACGGCTGGAAGACGTCCAACGCAAGTTTTCGAATTTTCAAAATTTTCCCTTGGAGTTGACGCGCTGAACATAAATGAGACCATTTAATTTAGGCGCTTTGGAAAGAATGTAATCAGACCTCGAGCTATACGCTCTCGTCTGAGATAGACAGAGGCATTTATAGTAGTAGTTACAGGTAGATAGAATTAATTTCTTAGATTAAACAGTTTTTGAGTGTAGGAAGGAAAACCAGATATAGACACCCTCATTTGTATGATTGTAACATTAGCAACAGGAGTTAGAAGAATCTAGAGCATAGGATAATAGCAGAGAACTGTAGAAGAACACTCATGTATAGATCTGGAATTAATAGAAGAAGTTGATTCAGATTCATGGTTGTTGTGTTATTCTCTGTGTATGTGTGTTGAATGCTCTGTTGATGAATATTTCTTCTTGTTAGGCATTGTTGCCATGCCGTGCATATGATTTCATGTGTTAAGATAAAATTCTGAGAGGAAGTGAAGTGAGTTACGATTGTTTCTCCTTTTCGAGCAAGGATTCCTGCAAGGAGTGCAGTTGAAGTTGTCTGCAAGGAGTGCGTTGACAGAAGGCTTGAGGAGTTAAACTCTTGTTCTCAAAGCTCTCAGAAGTGAAAGTGAGTAGTTGAAGCCATGCAAGGAGTGCGCAGGCTGAAGGAGAAGTCTCAGTTGTAAATCTGAGAAAAGGGAACTAAATACTGTTGTTGTAGGAAGTACGCAGAGTCGGGAGGATTCAACACTTGGGAAGTTGTTGAATACTGAGCGCAAGGAGTGCGCGCAAGTTCCTCTGAAGACGCAGGGTGGAAAATCTCAGGAGATATAGCACCTTCGTGACATCGTTAACAAAGACTGCACAGAAGGATTCCGGGCCAAGAGGTCCTTAAGAAAGGAGAAGAAGGAATCGACGGTCAGGATTCGCAGAGGAAAAGTGTGAAATCCCGTCAGCCGCCTGATCTTGGAAAGTTGCACAGGGTTTAAGTCCCAGAGAGCAGAGGAGGAATCCCGGAGGAGTCATCGGGATACCAGATCATCGGAATTTTGGAGGCATCCGGGCTTTACAGGTCAAGAGGACTGAAGGCTCTTGAGTCCCGAAAATCCCGACAGAGAATCTCAGCCGTTGATCGGAAGGACACATGTCAGACATCAGGAGCAGAGTCGGGGTTCAGCTCATCGGAGAATCGGGGTTTGCGAGGAGATAGATCTCTCGCTTGTTGGAATCGCGATCCGCGATATCCCGACGGGAGTTTTGAGCCGTCCATCGGCGAGGACACGTGGCA
The DNA here is from genome assembly GCA_009831015.1 of Picea engelmannii. Taxonomy (NCBI): domain Eukaryota; kingdom Viridiplantae; phylum Streptophyta; class Pinopsida; order Pinales; family Pinaceae; genus Picea; species Picea engelmannii. Next base: position 481,613 of record ML776756.1, on the reverse strand, counting down.
GAAGATCCTGACGAGTCGGCGTTTGGAACATCGGAGTTTCCGGGGGCCAGATTCTTGGGTATGTTGAAATCGCGATCCGCGATTTCCCGATTTGATCTGAGCCGTTGATCACAGCAGGGACACGTGGCGAGAGATCCCAGAGAGTTGGAATTCGGGATATTAGGGTTTCTGGAGTCGTGAAACTCTTGCATAACGGAATCGCGATCCGCGATTTCCCGACACGGTCAGAGCCGTTCGATCTGAGGGACGCGTGTCCAAGGATCCGAGGGAGTCGGGGTTCAGCATTTTGGGTTTTTCGAAGACAATGGAACCGTCGCCTAGGAATCACGAAACTCCGATACGCGATTTCCCGGTCACCACAGGAGTACGGGCCCCAGGTGTCAGAACAGAGGACAGGTGGAAATTTACATCGGAGTTCGGGGAATTGAAAGTCCCATGTACATTGACAACGTGAATCACGAAACTCCGATACACGATTTCCCGACAGGGTTAAGGGCCATAGTGGAGGACAGGTTTCGGAAGGAAAATCCTCGTTGGAGTCAACGCCAGGTGGCGTCGGGAATTGGAGGATCGGAGATCCTGAAGACGTAAGTTTCACACACCCCAAATCCGTGATGTCCGAAATTTCGATAGGGGAACGACTGTGGTCTTGTGGACCGACAGGTCACATGCAAAAGAGTTAACTAGAGGGAGCTAAAGGGTGCAGAAGGTACCATCATAGATCGGGGATCGGGAATCCATGAGGTGAGTGATTCACAACCTCGCAAGTGCAGATTTCCCGATGGGAAAATTCCCGATAGAAGTAAGGAACATGTGGGTGAACGGTCATCGGGGTTCGGGGATTTGTAAGACCCGATTCTGTAGTTTCAAGACTCGCGATCACGCGAAGTCTGATTTCCCGATAGGACAAAGGGGGAATCGATAGGAGAATACTGTGGGTGTAGAAAATTCCCGATAAGGGATTTGAAGAGCATTTAAGTTCTTCGGGGCTAAGAGTAAGAAGGTCCTGTGGGAGCGGACGTGCCTGGTTGGCGCGTTTGCATCATCATAATACACTATGAGGTGCCTAGATGGATTCTACAACATGCATGCTTGTGCATTGAAGCATCGATAAATTGAAAAGAGGATGAGTTAATTCTTGTGGTTGAAAAAAAACCTCCTTTTATTGAATGTGTACAATTGGAATTGGAAAGATCTTGAAAAAACATATAGCCATGTAAACATGTTTTTTGTATGAGATAATGAAGGTGTAGAGGTTAGAGAATGAAGAAGAGACTCAACAAGTAAATCCTTATGTGGATGAAATAAGATTTAGTCTATGTTCAATTTAATTGTTGGTGAACCATCTAATGTAATTAAATAATTTTAAGTTTTTAGAATTATATCTAACATACCGTCTTAATTAAATACATTAAGCCTGAGCATTTCTCTATATTTAGATATACTGATGTAGCTTCATCTTAATCCAGATCAATTAAACATTGAGAGGGTTAAAAAATAATTTTAAATGTAAATCTTTTGGTGCTTAAAAGATCCCGAGTTAAAATAGATCTACGTTGGTGTGTGTGTTGTGTGCGTGCATTAATGCTCGATATTCTTTTTTAAATTATTATTTTTTACATTACATTTTTTAAATATATTTTGATTTACATGCATGTGTGTAGAACACCTTATCCATGTTAGGTTGTTATTTTTAAAAAATATTATATTGGATTGACTTATATTACATGTCATGTCAATTTTAGGAATAAAGTTACACATCTCCTTTATTCTTCATTGTGTTATACATCTAGCTTCTAACATTGCAATTATTGCATGTAATAACCAAATATATAAACTCATTTCAAGAATATAATTATAAGTTGGATAGGACAACCCTATTTTGGAAAGAAAACTTGGAGTTTAATTAAACTTTATCCTACACAAGGAAATATCTATACAAATTGAATGTAATCCCCAAATTTATGTATGTCTTCTATTTGAGATCCAAGTTGAAGAAAAAAACACAAATATTTTTTATATAAACAACAATAATTGGACTTTCCCTCAATTGTGGGTGTCTTTAAAAACCTGTCATAAACAACCGTGTTACATGATGCAAGACCAATTAAGAAAAATAAAACCAATAAGAACAATCTCATATTATCAAAGTCATGGTTTCAGACTTCCTACACTATGAAAGGAAAGCTCCTTAAATATTAAATGTGTTATCACAAAAGAGAACATTGATCTAATCCATCAAATATTACTATTAGAACCAACCAAAGAGAATGCGATGAAAACGATGAATATTTCTCTTACAACTAAACCTTCTCCATAAATCTCTTGTATGCATTACATATCCAAGAAACATAGACAAAATTGACATACTCGAAAGGATGCATAGTTGGTTGCAATAAGAACTCACATTGATTTTTACTAGAGAAAATACCACATGTAGAACTATGTGGTGGCATTTTCTTTTACCTGTCATTTTATGTCCTATCATCATAAATGGCCAGTCACATCAAACACCACTGACCAAATGGTATGATAAACTAACTTACATCTTGAGTGGGATTAATGGTTAAGAACATGTGTTTCCTCATAAGAGGTCACCAAATCCAAACAGGGGTAGGATATGTACACCTCCGTAGGCTTTAACAATCAAATCATTGTGTGGAGGAGGTCCCTGTCCCACAAACAAGGGGGTATCATACACCTATTTGGTGTCTGGATTAGCCATGACCTTAAAATTAGATTATTATCTGCCCCCACCCCCACCTAATATGTTTTGCATATTATCTCCCCCCACTCCCACACTCATATATGAGGGTGGGGGGTGAGGGCGTTAATATGCAAAACATATGAAGTGTGGGAAAGGGAATGCCTAAGGGAATGAAAATGGTTTCATTTCTCCAAGACAAGAGTTGTTCTTTTTTGGATGGTCCATAAATAACCAATAGAGGCATTCAATATGTTCCATGAATAGGAGGGAATTTAGGGTGATCATTTCATCATGAGACATTTTCATGGGTTGTTGGTATAACTTAGTGAAATGCTATAAACAATTAGGTTGGATAATATTAATAGGCCACGATGCACGCAAATCAAAGAAGATACTACTCACACAAAGATATGATTTGATTGACACTCATTAGTATACCCCACCATCAAGTGGCCCTTTGTACTGGACAAATTACAAGTGTTATACTTTAATATGATTCCTCTCGACTTGAAAAATTAAATAAAATTACTTTAATATGATTTTGAATCCATTTCTCTGGAGCTTTTCTTCCCCTTCCTCTTTAGTAATCATTTTACATTTTATTTTCAAAAAGTGTTATTTGTCGAGTGGGACACCTTGCTAATGGTACACCACTTCTTCCATAAGCATTGCCAAGTAGTGGATGTAAATCCTCAAGTTTGAAAGAATCATGCATATTATTTCCTTTTTGTTTTATTAAGAATGAAACTTATGCTATTGTAGAAGTCTTCTCTTTGAAACTTATACTGGATCAATTTTGGCTTTGAATGTTAATACAAGCATTAGTATTCAACACTATTAATGATATTTGTTTGTTTATATTTTAAATCAAGGTTTTATCTAAATGATGTGTTATTGGAATTACAATTTATTTAATTTTTTATTGTTAATGAATTAGATTGATCCATCTTTATTATATACATTATTTCAGTGTTATTCTATATATGAATATTGTCCTGATTAATAATTTGTGTTAATTACTTAGGAAGATTTATTAATTCATACACAGTTGTTATACTCAAGCATATGTTCTGAAGATATATATCTTTTTTGAATATCACTTATCCTAGTCAATTCATATATGGCTAGAATTATATCTAAGAATTAGATTAGTTTTATCTGCTAAACTAGATTTTATTCAGTTTTTCATTCTTATTTCAAATACTTCTTATTCTTTAAAAGAGAAAACCAAATCTCCTTTCGCAGGAGTAACTTTTATGATAATTATAATTAGTCATTTCTTGTAGATAGTTTTAAACCTGCATATGTTTATATTTCAGTTTGTTATTTGATCAAGAATAAAATCTATTTAATCAGATAGAAAGTGTATATATTTATCTTAGATTTAGTTTAATTTATAGATTAGGATAGTTATAGGTAACTGGACCTAAACTAGTTGAAATTTCCATTTACAATGGACAAGGGTCTAATTGGGATCTTAAATAGGTGAGTTTCTAAATGTTGAACATGGTCATGTTTGACAATCAACATTTTGGCACCAGAAAGAGGGCCATCTGAGAATGAATATATGAAACAACAAACAAAACCAAAGACCATTCAAGTAGATAAACTTCACCCACAATATATTTTACTGATGCACAATTAGAATCTCCAATTCGAAGAACTGTAAGTGATATTTTTTCCGGTTTTTTTAGTTCACCATAATTCCAACAAATAAGACAACAAATAAAAGATCTTAGAAATCAACTAGAAACTTCTCAAGGATTGTCTAATTCTATAGATTCTGTTATCCAAGAATTATGTGTTCTTACAAGAGCGTAGAGACATAGATTAGGTATTGAATCTATTCATTTTCAAGTTCCCGTCCAAATTATAAAAACCAATGTTAAAAATGTTGGAAATAATCCTCGATCTACTCCTCCTTCGCATACACCTTTGCATACATCTCCTCTTCCATGTCCTCCTCCATATCCTCCTTGTCAACCAAATATTATGGCCGAAGTACCGAGAACTCCATGGAGAACTCCGAGAGCATTTAATGCTCCTAGAAATCAACATGACTTACTTAAAAATCCAAATAAATGGTTACCAAAATTTAATCCAGAATCAAAAGTAACCCCTGACGATCATATCGATAAATTTATGTTAGTTGTCAATTTGAGAGACATTGAACATGGAGACGTTACATGCATACTTTTCCCATATACTTTCGAAGGAGAAGCCTCTACTTGGTATTTCTCATTACAAGCTAATTCTATTACAAACTGGGATACATTTGAAGATTTATTTATTAAAAAAATCAAAGACGATAAGTTTTCATATATTTTATTAGTAGAATTATCTAAAATTAAAATGGGTCCTAAAGAGAAAATCGAATATTTTAATCAAAGATTCCTTAAACTTATCAATAAAATATCTGAGACACCCAAACCTGGTTTAGACATTCATATTAATTTTTATTCTTCTGCTTTACCAATTTCCATTGCTATGTTTGTTAAACATGCAAACACAAATATTTTGAATGAAGCAATGCAGGAAGCTTTGGATGTAGAAAATTAAATATCTATTATTGCAAGTAAATCTCCAAGGGAAGATGCAAGATCTTCTCAAGCAACCAAAAAAGTAATCATCAAAGAAGAAAAGAAATATAAAAATGTTTTTGATATGGACAGTTTATAGAAAGTCATGAAAACATTAACAAATGAAATAGTGGATGTTAAAGGAAAGGTAGACGAAGTTTCAAATAAACCATTTAGACCTTTTTTCAAGAAGAATACACAGATTCCACTTGGTGGCCAAACTTGAGAAGGAGTTATTGTTGATGAAGAAGAAGGAGAGGATAATGAGGAAGTTAAATATGCTAATTTGTTTTGGGATATTGATGGATTTTTTGATGAAGATGATTCAAAAGAATCTCTTGCTGCTCAAACCTGAAGTAAAAGTATATCTTATACTTTTGAATTTTCTTCAATAAGAAATACTTCAAATTCACAACATGTAGAAAACAAGTCATATTCAAAAATCCTTTTTGTTGTTGATAAAAACGATTATGATATTATAGAAGATATGAAAAAGACTAGGGAAAACATTTCGCTTTATGAAATAAGTAAACTGAAGTCTCAAAATAATAGTTTATTAAGGGCCTTAGGAGTTTCTGATAAGACAATTCCATCATCTACTACAATGAAAAACAAAGAAAACAATTTAACAGTTCAAACCTTATCTTCTGATGTATACATTGGTTCAATTCTCATAGGTGATAGATCAAGGTCACATACTCCTTCTTCTCTTCTGACTTTTGAAATTTTTAATAAAAATGTACATAATTGTTTAGTTGATTTTGATGCATCTGTGAATATAATGCCTTATTCAGTTTTCCTGCAAATCAATGCACAACCACAAAAAACGACTATTCAAATTGTATAATTAGATAGAACTAGGGTAAAAGTTTTCAAATAATAGATATTATCGTTGTTGATATTCCGGATGCTTACGAATTAATCTTAAGTTGAGATTGGTCTGAAAAACTTAATGGATATTTCTCAACTAATTGATCTCACCTTTGGCTTCCATATAATGGGAAACCTAATCAAATTCATGTTAATAGGGGAAAACATATGCAACATAATGCGACTAATCTAGATGGAGAAAATGAACTTGTTTCTTTTGCTAATGACATTGTTGGGAATTATTCTGCTGACTCTTATTTTGGAAATTTTAATGCTTACATTTCTCCTTTTCAACCCAAAGTTAAAATCTCAGGGATTAAAAATTTCTCTGAAACAGAATTTTCCCGTGGTATTAATTTTGTAGATAATTGTAGATAGTTCTGTAAATTATCCATTTTGGAAATTATATTTTGATGGATCTAAATATAATGATGGAGCTAATGCAGGTTTTCAAAGATGGTACAAATTAGAATTCCAATGCACTAACAACACCGCCAAATGTGAAGCATTAATTCAGGGTCCAAAGAAAGCTATCAACATGAATGTGCAAGACATCTTGGTTTTCGATGATTCATAGATCATCGTTAAACATGTAAAACTTAAAATTCATTGCGTTTTTAATTATTTTAAACATTAACAACAATTGGCTTAGTATCTCAGTAGCAAATTTTGTGCATTCAATATTATTTCTATATCTAGAATGCAAAATGCTAGCACAGATCTATTGAGAAACGTAGCTTCTAGACTTATTTCTCCGGAAGATTTCTCTTTGGATATATTCTCTGCTGAATTGATTTTAGACCTTTTGTTCTTGATAACATAAACAATTGGCATGTCTTTAATGATGATGCTGATATAATCATTTTTCTTTCTTAAGAGGGAACATATGAAAATGATATCATTGATAAAGAATCACACTATCTTGAGTTAAACAAATCTTTTCTCGATGTTAAAATCAAATTTGAAAATATCATTCCTAAATCTGTTGTAAAATTAGAATATTTTTATGATTGAAAAGACATATTCAAGAAACCCACAAATTGTAAAACACATAGCTCTACCATGAGTGTTGAACTCATTAATCTGGGAACATAACAAAATCCTCAAAATGTCAATATTGGATTATGTTGTACTCCTTTTGAAAGAACAACTTTCATAAAACTTCTTAAGTAGTATAAATATGTCTTTGCATGTTCATATGATGACATGGAAAATTTTTATACATCGGTAATTCAACACACCATTCCTATGATTTCGGAAGAAAAACCAGTTCAACAAAAGCTAAGGAAAATTCATCCAAATCTTGAATCCCAAATTAAAAATGAACTTAATAAATTGCTTAAAGCAAAAATCACCTTTCCAGTGGGACTTTCCAAATGGGTATCAAATCTTGTGCCCGTAAGAAAAAAGAACGAAGACATACAAATTTGTATCGATTTCAGAAACTTAAACAAAGCCTCTGAAAAAAGATAACTTTCCATTACCTCCTATGGAACAAATTCTTCAAGCAGTCTCAAGTTATGAAATGATGCCATTTTTAGATGGTTTTTTTGGATATATTCAATTCTTAGTACAACCTAATGATAGACTCAAAACTACTTTCAAAACTAAATTGGGTACTTACGCTTATCAAAAAATTCCTTTTGACTTAGTCAACGCAGACACAACCTTTCAATGAGCTATGGATATTTCTCTTCGAGGATTAATCAATAAATATGTTGTTGTTTACCTAGATGGCATAACAATTTATTCCAAGAATTGTTCAGATCATATTTCTCATCTTAAACATGTTTTTGAATGATGTTGTAAGTATGTAATTACTTTAAATCCTAAAAAATCATTGTTTTCTCTTCAAGAAGGTAAACTTTTGGGATTTACAGTTTCCAAGGAAGGTGTTTCAATTCATCCTTCTAGAGTTAAGAATATATCCAAAATTCCTTTGCCTCATAATAAAAAATCTATGCAGTCTTTTCTTGGACAAATTAATTTTGTGAAGTGTTTTGTCCCTAATTTCACACAAACTGTCGTACCTCTCCAACATATGATTAGAAAATACATGATATTCAAGTGGAATGCAATCGAAAAAGAAGATTTAAATTCTATAAAGCAAACAATCATTCAAGCACCTTCTTTACTTTCTCCTAATTTCAATAAAGAATTTGTTCTTTATACATTTTCCTTTGAACGATCTTACGCATATATGTTATCACGAGAAAATGATCAAAATATAGAGGTAAAAATTGCTTTTTAAAGCTCAACATTACAAGGTGAAGACTTAAATTATACTGATGTTGAAAAACAAGATTATGAAGTTTTCAAATCCATGAAACATTAAGACCTTTCGTGATCAAATCTCACACCAAAGTATTAGTTCGACACTCTTCAATTAGAAGAATGCTTATTTAGAAATATTTAGGAGATAAGAGAGAAAATTGGGTAACATCATTACTAGAATATGATTTAGAGATAAAACTTGCAAAACATGTATGAGGTCAAGATTTATGCAAGTTATTAACTGAAAGCATCGACACTTACGTATGAAAATGCATATAATGTAAAAGACATTGCGAATATAAAACCAGTATGTGCTACTCATGATAATCCTGATTCACAATATTCTATCTATCTCATGGTATTTCACATTTTCATTTGGATTTTAAAAAGAAACCCACTTTAAGAATAAAAGCCACACAATATCAACTCATCAATAATGTTATTTTCAAAAAGAATTATGATTCAATGTTACTTAGATGTTTAGAAAAACAAGAGGCTGTTAAAGTTTTATTTGACATACATAATGGACTTGCAGGTGGTCATTTCGGGGGTGATACAACCACACACAAGATTTTACATGCATGATATTACTGGACGACCTTGTTTAAAGACTCTCAAGCATATGTTAAAAAATGTGAAATCTGTCAAATTTCAGCCAGACGAGATAAGAAACCAACATTACCTTTTCATCCTGTGATCATTGAACAACCATTTGAGCAATGGGGACTCGATATTATTGGTGAAATTGTCCCTAACTCTTCCAAACAACATAGGTATATTCTTACTGCCACCGATTATTTTAAGAAATGGGTGGAGGCCATTCCCTTGAAATCAATTAAAATGATCATGTAATTTCATTCTTAGATCAGTTTATTATTACAAGATTTGGTCTCCCGAGTACATTAGTTTTTGATAATGCAACTTATTTTTCTTCTTTGTAACTTACTGAATATGCATTTCAGAAAGGAATTAAAATAAAACACTCTGCTAATCATTATCCTTAGAGTAATGGTTTAGCATAATCAACAATTAAAAATCTTTTGAAAATTATCAAGAAAACTATCAGTGATAACTATAAAAGTTGGCACAAAGCATTAATTTATGCATTGTGGGCAGATCAAATTACTTATGTTTTCACTTGATTTTTATTTTCAGTTTTTTTTTTAAAATTTTGTTGATCATGCTCCCAAATCCTTTTGGGTTTCCTCTATATTTTAATGATATCTTCTTTCTTGTTTGTTTTCATTTTTATTGCCAGGTCATTTGATCAACATATACTTGATTATTTTTCTCATCTACATTATTTTTGACAAGTTATACCTGAGCTACAATATTTGAAAAAATTCTCAAATTCATGATTATATTGTTTCTCTAAGTCTTTTGTTTTGAAAATATTTAATAATTTCAAAATTATATTGACCTTCAACTATATCTATAAAGACTTAGGTTATCTTTTCTAAGATTTAATCAAGGTTTTCATTATCATAAATGAGGTTAATATGCTAATTCAAAACTCAAAACAAAATGTGATCAATTGAGTTTGTACCTCGTCGTCACAGATTTTAATGGCTTTAATTTATCACTACAATCTTATGATTTTTCATACATCATGCAAATAGGTGATATTTTCGAAGATATGTTAATATTCCTCCATGTTTGGTACTTTCCTGCCTTGCCATTACTATGAGTTGATTACACATCTCAAGTCATGATAGGATTACTCTATCGAAGGGTTTGAGTTATTTTGATTTTGTTTTACCCTGAGAGTTGAAGGTTTTTACCTGTGGGTGAGGGTTTGTTACCTTTCTGTGAGAGTTTTTCTGAGTTGCAGTAAATTTTCAGTATGGGTATGATATCTAGAATCAAACTTGGCATTGAACTTATTGAAGATAACGAAGACTATTATCCGGCATTTCAAAAAGTTGGCTGGTTATATTTTTTGCGGATGTTTAATGACTATAATTCACAGGTTACTAATTTTTTTTTATTGTGTTTTAATGGAGAATACGACAAGGTTTGAGATATCAAGTTACAAATGAATGAGGAACTGATAGCTCGAGTGACCAAGTTTCCATTAAAAGGGTGTTATAAAAAGATTTTCCTCACCCTATGCAATCTTGCATAGAGGGCCTTATTCCATTTCCCTATGCAGACTTATCTTCCCTGTTGATAAAATCCAGAGACACAATTAATATTTTTCCACTTGTACGCATCTTCCATACTATACATCAATCATATACATAGGATCTTCCACTATAGCTTGCGTACATTGGGATTTGTGTTAGAAAATCAAAATTAAATGTCAGGTTTCCATGTCACGTCATGGGATCTCTGATCCTTGGCCTTCCATATACTAGATACGTTCCAAATCGGCCCTTCAGTTCCATTTTGAAGGCTATAAATGGGCCATTTCCAAGATATGGAAAAGGAGAAAGAATTCAACTTTGAGAGCAAATTTAATATGGATAAACTATTACTTCATATTGAGTCTGCATCCCTTTGTGCTTTAAGTCTAAACATAGTGTTCAACCCCAAGCTCTTCCCTTATTGATAGAGAACCCCATTGTCTCCTTGATCGGGATTTATGTAGGAACACAATGAAATACATAAATACACATAAACACAGAGATGTAGCGGAAATAAGACTTCATTTCATTAATAACAAATGACTGAAAAATGCCTACAGACATAATGGAAATAAACTAGCTAGGGCGCTAGTAGCTTATCTTTGAGAAGATATGTGGTGGTTACTGGCCTCTAAAATATGTGTTACAATAAGGTTTGAAGGCCTATATATTATTGAGAAACAATGGAAAACCCTAAACATCCAAAAACCTAACCCTAGGAGATGAAACGCCAAAATATGGGCTCCATTGGGGTAAATTGGTACATCAATTTCCCGGGGTCGTAACTTTGGCATACTATCTCCTTTTGATGCACACGATACATCGTTAGAAATATCTCTCTGAGGAATACACTGCTGGCAATGAGAATCGAGTATGGAACATACTCATATTTGTCAGAGCATTCATGCCCAAAAAACGTCGTTTAGGACCTCAAAACAACTTCGGAAGTTCAGGACCTGAAGAACTGCTAAAAATAGTAAATTGTGCTACAATTAAGGAAACTGAAAAACTGAAAGAAACAATAGTGTGGGTCCAAGTGGAATAGGCGGGTGGCCACCAATATCCACCTGGATCAGTCTTCCCCCCTTAGGAAGCAATGGTCCCCATTGCGTTGAGTTCCTCCATGAGATGAGGAAACTTCTGGTTAACTTGGTCCCTGGTGAGCCACTTGCCTTGGTGAAGGAGTTGGCTTGCTTTGACAACTCGATATAGAGGGATCCTCTATTGGTGGATGTTCTTGATCCGTGTGTCCATAATTCGATCAGTTGTGGCTTATTCCATGCAATCTGGGTTTAACTCTTTTGGCGTGAGTTGTTCTGCCATGTCAGATGTGTCTAGTAAAGGTGGGAAGTAGGGATGAAGGTGGTCCACATTGAACATTGGCTGCATACCAAGGAATGGTGGAATACCGAGCTCAAATACATTGTCCCCTACAACCTTGGTGATGGTGTATGGCCCATTTTGGAGAGGGAAAATCTTGCGGTAGGGTCCAGTGAGGCGCTCCTTTTGCAAATGTAGCCACACTTTGTCACCCACTTGGAAGTTGTGTGGCACCCGATGCTGATCATGTCGTTGCTTGTACTTAGCATTGACTCTGTCCAATATGTCATGAACCTGTTGGTAGATGTGTTGAATGTGCTCAATGAAGCTGTTTGCCTTGTTAGCCTCAGGTTGGACATGGGTTGAATCTGCCCGAGTAGCCGCAAATGGCATGGCTACGTCAATGGGACATAGTGGCTAGAATCCCAAGCCCACTTGAAAGGGGTTGTGGCTAGTTGAGCTATGGAGAGCCCGATTGTAGCTGTGTTGTACATAGGGGAGGCTCTCATCCCATGTGTGTGGATGCTTTGAGTTGTACATGCACATAATGTGTACAATCATTCGGTTGACGAACTCTGTCTGGCCATCAGTTTGCAGATGGAAAGCTGTGGACTTGGTGAGCTTGGTGTCCAACATCGACTAGAGGCTGGACCAAAATGTACTGAGGAACCTGTTGTCTCGATATGAGATGATAGATTGTGGGATCCCAAAGTGTACCCACACTCGTTCAAAGAAGAGTTTAGCAGTGGCTTCTACTGTGATATTCTTCTTACATGCCATCAAAATGGCCATCTTCGAGAATCGGTCGATGACCACAAAAAAAAAGTCATTTCCATGCTTAGTAGAAGGAAGGCCCAACATGTAATCCATAGAGATGGATTCCCAAGGTCGACTGGGGGTAGGAAGCAGAGTATAGAGGCCTTGCTTCTTGATGGTCGGTTTGGAAATGGCACAAGCAGTGCATGACTTGATGTACTTCCTGACATACTGTCGAAGGTTTGGCCAATAGAAATACTTTTGCAGTACTACCATGGTTTTCTCGACCCCGAAATGCCCAGTGACCCGACTGTAGTGCGCCTCCCAAATCATCTTGGCACACTCGCTTGAAGGAACACAAAGGTGTCCCAGGTGACAAAGCAGGGCATCCTAGAGGTGAAAATTGGGAACTTGCTTACCCTCCAAGAGTGTATTGTATGTGTGGCCGAATTCTGGATCACTTGTGTAGAGAAGCGACCAATCGGAAGTCTCGTGCCTACAAGAGTTGAGCACAGTGGTTAGCGCCAAGATGGGTGGTCGACTGAGGCAGTCTGCAACATTATTGGTGCTGCCTTTCTTGTACTTAATGTTCAAATGAAACTGTTGCAGGTATGTGGACCACTTCTGATGGTGATCGTTCTGCAACTTCCCTTCTATATGTATGAACTGTAGGGGTCAGTGGTCTATGTGGATGACCGTTTCCTTTCCCAAAATGTAATGCTTCCATTACCGACAAGCCTGCACAATGGAATACATTTCTTTGTCATAAGTGGGATACTTTCATACTGTGTCAGAAAGTGTCTCACTATGATATGCCACTGGATGCCCATGTTGAGTAAGGATTGCCCCAATGACATAGTTAGAGGCATCTATCTCGATCTCAAATGGTTGTTGCAAGTCTGGTAATTTGAGCACTGGTGCAGAGAAGAGGCGATGCTTCAACTCCCCGAATGCCTTCTGTTGAGATTCGAACCAAAATGATTTTTCTTTAGATCCTCCCTTGGTGACTTGACTCAAGGACCAAGTGATATGAGAGAATCCCAACACAAACCTATGATAGAAATTGGCAAGACCTAAAAAGTTGTGGAGCTCTGTTAGGGTGGTTGGGGCTGGCCAATCCCGAATGACTTGGATCTTTTTTGGATCCACATGAACCCCCCTCTCATCAATAATGTATCCCAGATACTAAACCCGGGTCATGCCAAAAGTGAATTTCTCCAAATTGGCACACAACTTGTGTTGCCGCAGTGTTTGGAGGACCTGTCGGATGTGGTGGAGGTGCTCTTCCCAAGTCTGGCTGAAGATCAGAATGTCATCCAAGTACACCACTACAAATGAGTTGGTGAATGGTCATAGGATGTCGTCCATTAGCCTCATGAAGGTTGCAGGGGCATTCATCAACCCGAATGGCATGACCAACCATGTCTTCCACACATCAGAGGGTTCGATTGGTACCTGGTGATACCTCGACTTCAAGTCGATCTTGCTGAAATATTTCACCCCCTTGAGTTGGTCCAGAAGGTCATCAATCTGTGGGATCGGGTACCTATTCTAAACAGTGATCTTGTTCAGTGCCCGATAGTCAATGCAAAGTCTCCAAGTTCCATCCTTCTTCTGCACCAACACAATCGAGCTCCCACAGGGTGATGAACTCGGCCGGATGTGACCTTTTTGAAACAACTCTTGAATCTGCCTCTTGATTTCATCATTCTCTAGAACAGAGCGCTGATAGATGGGTTGATTGGGCAGCGATGCACTTGGGGTCATATCGATGGGGTGCTTGACTTGGCAGTGTAGAGGCACCCCTATGGGGGAGGTGAATATGTCCTCGTACTCCTCCATGACCTTATCCATCTACTATTTTCGTGCAGTGGGGCCCTATCTGGAGGTAATGGCCATAGTCTTCCTCTTTCCCTAAGGGTGGATCATCAGGAAAACAAATTTCCTGGTTTTGGAAATGAGCTTACTGCATTGTTTTGCAGTAACCATAGATATGGTGGTAGGCAGTGCTATCTCCGGTATCTTGTACATCTTATTGCCCAAGGTGATAATAACAACACGAAGCCTGGACTCATACACAACATGTATCTTCCACAAGTACGGTTGGCCTAATAATACATCGAAAAAATCAAGAGGAGCAATGTCACATAATACCTCATCCATGAAGGGCTTGATGCTGTAGGGAAGGTGACATTGTTGGATGACGTGGAGGTCCCATCCTTGGTGAAACCACCTGATTGTGTATGGTTGTGGGTGTGTTGTGGTCGGAAATCCCAGCCGCTTCATGACCTCTACCGAGATGAGGTTCTTCTGGCTCTCATTGTCGATAATGAACTGCAACGGGGAACCCTTTACCCACATCTTGGAATGGAAGAGACGCTCTACCTCCTCTGGATCTTCTGGTTCCTCCTTCTGGATATTCGTGGTGGCAATGGTGGCGTTGGGATCCACATTGATAATCTGCTTCCCCCTATCATTCCCCTTGTCGGGTTCTGATTCAGAGTCAGATCATGCATCCGATTCAAAATCCTTCAAATCGACTACCGGTGACTGCTTGGCCCGACACTCACTTGTGTTGTGAGTGGAGCTCTTATGGAACTCACACCAATTCCCCATGTCATTTTTTGGCTTCGTGGTGTTGTTCTTTGCTTGTGCATTTGGCGGGTTGTCCTAGGCTACCCCACCTTGGCTTGGTCCTTTGTTCTGCAGTTTGGGGGTACCTTTCCCTTGCTTCTGATTCACAGACCCAAAGTATCGCTTTTTATGTTTGAACTTATGTTCAATCTTAGCAGCATATCGGTATGCCACACCAAGCGAGGAGATGTCAAGGAACTCCATTTCCTCCTGAATGTATCCGTGTAGACAACTGTGGTACTTTAACACCAAATGTTTCTCTGAATCTTTGATACCCAACTTTGTGCATAGGGTATGAAACAAATTCGTCATATCATGCACATCTTGGTCCCTTTGCTGCTGCAGTGTAGTCCATTGTATGTATTTGTCCTCATAACTCCCCATGGGATAATATTGTTCCTTGATGGTGTCTCAGAAAGAATTCCAAGTGGGTGTGGCCGAGAACAGAGAGGGTTCCCCCTCGCCTTGTTGCTCCGAGTAGGTTTCCCACCAGTCCTTGACATGGGGGGAGACTTTGAGGAGTGTGAAAATAATCCTTTCTCGGTCGAAAAATTCATGAACCGAGAAATATCCTTCTAACAGATTAAACCATCTATTTACGACATCTGCATCTATTTGGCCCTCAAATATGGGAATTCCAAAGTTTACTTGTACCTTAAAAGGAGTGGCGCCTTCAGAGTGGTTGTTGGATGTCGATGCACCTCTAGTGGGAATCCGTTGAAGAATCTAAGCAAAGTTGTCCATCATCGCGTTCCTTTGTTTCTTGAGGGCCTCCTCGAGCAACATAATTTTGATAGGATCTCCTGCTCCCTCATCTTTTTTTTCTTCCCCCATGGGTGGTTGTCGGGGTTTGCGAGGCTGATCTTGCAAAGGTTCAACCAGATCGATCCCCAACTCCTTATACCCCGACCTCGTTGGGGACATGCAAAGAAAGATCGAGAACGAGCAGACCGCTCTGATGCCACTGATCCAGATTTATGTAGGAACACAATGAAATACATAAATACACATAAACGAAGAGATGGAGTGGAAATAAGGCTTCATTTCATTAATAACAAATGACTAAAAAATGCTTACAGATAGAATGGAAATAAACTAGCTAGGGCGTTGGTAGCTTATCTCTGAGAAGAGATGTGGCGGCTACTGGCCTATGAAATTTGTGTTACAATGAGGCTCAAAGGCCTATATATTATTGAGAAATAATGGAAAACCCTAAACATCCAAAAACCTAACCCTAGGAGATGAAACGCCAGAATATTGGCCCCGTTCAGGTAAATTGGTACATCAATTTCCCGGGGTCGTAACTTTGGCATACTATCTCTATTTGACGCACACGATACATCATTAGAAAGATCTATCTGAGGAATACACTGCTGAAAAAAAATATCAAGTCCAGAACCAACTCATATTCATCGAAGCATTCATGCCCAAAAAACGTCGTTTAGGGCCTCAAAACAACTCCGGAAGTTCAGGACCTAAAGAACTGCTAAAAATAGTAAATTGTGCTACAATTAAGGAAACTAAAAAATTGAAAGAAACAATGGTGTGGGTCCAAGTGGAATAGGTGGGTGGCCACCAATATCCACCTGGATTACTCCCTTCTATGAGCTTGCCTTTGGTGGAGGATTGAAGTGGTGTAGGCCCAGTTGGAAGGAACTTAGTTTCTCGGTTCTGAATCGTGCTGACACAGAAGTCTATAATAATTTCACTTCTGCTGATCATTTATTAATAGAAATACTCCTTTCCCATCCAATTGATATCTTGCAAATATATGAGTTATTATCCATGGGCGTATTTCTTATGTTATTAATGGATTATGCTATCTAATGTGCTAACCTTTTATATTATCACCATATACTTGTTTTGCTTGTTTGTTGAGAACTAGTTGCAGGTATATAACTTTGGGTTTGAGTTCTCAATGATGGAATTCATATAACATCTGGACGAGGTAGGCCTCTTTCTTATCTTGCTTGTACATTGGTTTATATAGCATATTTTTTTGGGATAGAGTTGATTTCTGCAGTCATATCCATCTGTTGTGGTTTACCCTAGCCATAGAGAGATTTTCCTCGTAACAAAATTGGAGACCATACTGGGGAAGCCTCATGAGAAATCTTAATTTCCCATGAGTGAAAATATGATTACAAAGGTATTCCTATCTCCCTAGTGAAAGAGAAATGACATTTTCTTCTAGGAATTATCAAAGGTTTTATCACTTGCAAAGGCCAATATAGTATTTTCTTTATATACCACTTTCAGATGTTGATGGTTTTCATGGATTAAGAGTTAAATATGTTGGTATTCTTGCTTAAAATCATTTCGAAAATGACTTAGTTTTACTATAGAAACATCTTAGTTCAAAAAGAAATTTTTTCCATCATGGTTTAGTTAAAATTTTGATTGAGTCTCAGTTAAAACAAAATAACGATTCTTGTGAGGATTTTATTAAGAGAAATCATTTTCAAGATAACTCCAAGTCAAATTTATAGACTCACAATTCTGTGGTAGATTTTGAAACTTTAAATCTTGTAGATGATAATTTCCTTTCTCACCCACATGTTTCTGTCTCTCAGCAAAATGTTGTGAGGGTTACACACAATAAATCTTTAAGGTTTAACCTCAAACCTGAGTCAATCGTTTTAAGTGAAATATCCTAGGTTTCTTCTGAAGCATCCAAACAGACCATGGTTTCCTCTCTTGCATCTGAATGTGATACAAGAGAAAATCTTCTTGTTTTTGAAAAGAATGATGAGTCTAAGAAGTTGACCAATTTCATGAACAAACGTCAAGGAAGGAAAATTTCTAGAATGCTCATAAACAAATATATAAAAACTTCTAATGTTAGTTATCCTTTTCAAATTGAAGATGGAGAACAGGTTAAAAATCAAGAAGTTCCTTTTCCCCAAGACATTTCTTTGCATATAATGGAGGAACTTGCTGAAATTTTGTTGAAGAATCTGAGAAAGGAAAAACTAAAACTTATCTAAATATGGAAGTTTCCTTCTGGAAAAATAAATATTATTCAGTAGTCCCTGTGATAAAAGAAAATATAATTGATCTGGAGTTGGAAAACCAACTACTTAGGGTATAAAACAAATCACTGGTTAAAAAAAGGAAAGCTTTGGGTTCCAAGCATGGAAAAAAGGGAGAGTCAGTTACTATCAACTCGTGAGGAGTTAACATTTTCGTTAATTCGGAATTTAATACTTTATCCCATAATGATCAATGATTATGGTGTTTTATTTCAATGGTACGAGTTAAACATTTTCTTTATTTTAGTTTTTCTATTTTGTTTAATTTTCATTAATAAATGAATAGCTACATAATTTAAAATCCTTTTAGCAGCTCTAATTTTGTCTTTATGTTTTATTAATTTTTGTTATTTCCTTTTTGTTTTTTTACAGGTGTTAAAAGAATGACCTGGATGAATACATAATACATAATATTAGTTTTCCAGGCATAATTTCAAAATTGAACAATTAATTGTTAAAAGAAAACTATTTTCATTTTATGTATTTTGTTAATATACTCTGGGAATTAAACATTTTTGTTAATTTCCCACTCTAAACAGATAACTACTTTTAGTTATAGAAATAAGTTAAGTTTGTTTTGAACTCTTTTAATATAAAAGAGGGAAAGAAAGATGATAGTAAAGTTGGGATAAAAATGAAACTTATGCACTATTGTAGAAGTCTTCTCTTTGAAACTTATACTGGATCAATTTTGGCTTTGAAAGTTAATACACACATCAATATTCAACACTATCACTGATATTTGATTTTTTATCTTTTAAATCAATATCTTATCTGAATGATGTGTTAATGGAATTACAATTTATTTAATTGATTTTTGTTAATGAATTAGATTGATTCATCTTTATTATATACATTATTTCAGTGTTATTATATATATGAATATTGCCTTGATTAATAAACTGTGTTAATTACTTAGGCGGATTTATTAATTCATACACAATTGTTATACTCAAGAATATGTTATGAATATTTATATCTTTTTTGAATATTGCTTATCCTACTCAATTCATATACAATTAGAATGATACCCGGGCATTTGATTACTTTATTATATTAATTTTATCTGCTAAATTAGATTTTATTCAGTTTTTCATTCTTATTTCAAATACTTCTTATTCTTTAAAAGAGAAAAACAAAATCTCCTTTAATAGGAGTAACTTTTATGATAATTAGAATTAGTCTTTTCTTGTAGATATTTTAAAACCTATATATGTTTATATTTGAGTTTGTTATTTGATGAGGAATAACATCTCTTCAATCAATTAGCAAGTGTATATATTTCTCTTATATTTAGTTTTATTTGTATATTAGGATAGTTATAGGTAACTGGACCTAAACTAGTCGAAATCACCATTTACAATGAATAGGGGTCTAATCGGGACTCTGATAGGAGGAATTTATGAATGTTGAACATGGTCATATTTGACGATAAAAAAATTTGGTGCTAGAATGAGGGCCATCTGATAATGAATGGACGAAACAAAAACAAAACCAAAGACCTTTCAAGTAGATCAAATTCTGCCACAATATATTTTTCTGGTGCACAATTAGAATCTCCAATTTGAAGAACTATAAGTGATATTTATTTTAGTTTTCTTAGTTCGCCAGAATTATAACAAATATGACAATGAATATAAGATATTAGAAATCAAGGAGAAAATTCTCAAGGATATTTTGATTCTATAGATTCTTTTATCCAAGAATTAGGTGTTCTTATAAGAGTGCAAAGACATAGATTAGGTATTGAATCTATTCATTTTCAAGTTCCCATCCAAATTATAAAAACCATTGTTAAAATTGTTGGAAATAATCCTCGCTCTACTCCTTCACATACACCTTTTCATACATCTCCTCTTCCATTTCCTCCTCCATCGCCTCATCGTCAACCAAATACTATGGTAAGAGTACCGAGAATGCCATGGAGAACTCTGGGAGCAGTTAATGTTCTTGGAAATCGACATGACTTACCTAAAAATCTAGATAAATGGTTATCAAAATTTAATTCAGAATCAAAAGAAATCCATGATGATCATATCAATAAAATTATGTTAGATGCCAATCTGAGAGACGTTGAACATGAAGGTATTGTATGTAGACTTTTCCCATATGATTTCGAAGGAAAAACCTCTACTTGGTATTTCTCATTACAAGCTAATTCTATTACAAATTAGGATACATTTGAAGATTTATTCATTAAAATTTTTGGAGATGATAATTCTTCATCTATTTTATTAGTAGAATTATTTAAAATTAAAATGGGCCCTAAAGAGAAAATCAAATATTTTAATCAAAGTTTCTTTAAACTTCTCAATAAAATGCCTGAGACATACAAACCTGGTTTAGACATTCAAATTGACTTTTATTCTTCCGCTTTACCGGTTTTCATTTCTATGTTTGTTAAACATGAAAACAAAAATACGTTGATTGAAGCAGTGCAATAATATTTGGATGTAGAAAATGAAATATATAGTATTGCAAGTAAATCTCCAAGTGAAGATGCAAGAAATTCTCAAACAACCAAAACCGTAATCATCAAAGAAGAAAAGAAAGATAAAGATGTTCTTGATATGGAAAGTTTACAGAAATTCATGAAAACATTAGCAAATGAAATAGTGGATGTTAAAGGAAATGTAACTGAATTTTCAAATAAACCATACAAATAGGCTATTCAAATTGTATAATTAGATAGAACAAGGGTAAAAGTTTTGGGAGAATTGAAGGATTTATTGATCATATTATCATCTAATTCTAAAGTTTTTCAAATAATAAATATTATCATTGTTGATATTCCAGATGATTAGAGATTAATCTTAAGTTGAGATTGGTATGAAAAACTTAATGGATATTTATCAACTGATTGGTCTCACCTTTGGCTTCCATATAATGAGAAACCTAATCAAATTAATGTTAATAGGGAAAAACATATGAAGCATAATGTGGCTGATTTAGATGGTGAAAATGAACCTGTGGATTTTGATAATAACATTGTTGGGAATTATTCTGCTGACTCTTCAACCCACAGTTAAAATCTCAGAGATTAAAAAAATTTCTCAAACATATTTTTCCCATTGTATTAATTTTGTAGATAATTTTGTAGATAGTTTTGTAAATTATCCATTTTGGAAATTATATTTTGATGGATATAAATATAATGACAGAGCTAGTGCATGTTGTATTTTAATCAGTCTTGATGGTGAAAATACTATGCTATCCTACATATTAGAATTCCAATGCACTAACAACACCGCCGAATATGAAACGTTAATTCAGGGTCTAAACAAAGCTATCCACATGAATGTGTATGACATCTTAGTTTTCGGTGATTCAAAGAACATCGTTAAACAAGTTTAAAACAAAATTCATTGCATTTCTAATTATTTGAAACATTATCAACAATTGGCTCAAGATCTCATTAGCAAATTTTATGCATTCGATATTATTTCTATATCTAGAATGAAAAATGCTAGTGCATGTGTATTGGCAAACATAGCTTCTAGACTTATTCCTCCAAAATATTTCTCTCTGGATAGATTATATGTTGAATTGATTTTTAGATCTTCTGTTCTTGATAACATACCCAATTGCCGTGTCTTTAATGAAAATGTTGATATAATCAATTTTCTTTCTTCAGAGGGAACATATGAAAATGGTATCATTGATGAAGAATCAAACGATCTTGAGTTAAAAAAATCTTCTCCTGATGTTAAAATCAAATATGAAAATATCATTCCTAAATCTGTTGTAAAATCAAAATATTTTTATGATTTAAAAGATAGATTTAAGAAAACCACAAATTGTAAAACAAATATCTCTACCATGAGTGTTGAACTCATTAATATGGGAACATAAAAAAATCCTCAAAATGTCAATATTGGATTAGGTTGTTCTCGTTTTGAAAGAACAACTTTCATAAAACTTCTTAAGGAGTATAAATATGTCTTTGCATGGTCATATGATGACCTGATTTTTTTTTATACATATGTAATTCAACACACCATTCCTTTTCTTTCAGAAGAAAAACCATTTCAACAAAAGTTAAGGGTAATTCATCGAAATCTTGAATCCCAAATTAAAAATGAACTTAATAAATTGCTTAAAGAAGAAATCAACTTTCTAGTGAGACATTCCAAATGGGTATCAAGTATTGTGCCCATAATAAAAAAGAATGGACACATCTGAATTTGTATCGATTTCAAAAACTTAAACAAAGCCTTTGAAAAATATAACTTTCCATTACCTCCTATGGAATAAATTATTCAAGCAGTCTCAGGTTTTGAAATGATGTCATTTTTAGATAGATTTTTGGATATAATCAATTTTTAGTACACCATAATGATAGAGTCAAAACTAAATGGGGAACTTACGCTTATGAATAAATGACTTTTGGCTTAGTCAACACATGCACAAGCTTTCAACAAGCTATGGATATTGTTCTTCGAGGATTAATCAATAAATCTATTGTTGTTTACCTAGATGACATAACAATTTATTCCAAGAATCGTTCATATCACATTTCTCATCTTAAACAAGTTTTTGAATGTTGTTGTAAGTATGGAATTTATTTAAATCCTAAAAAATATTTTTTTTCTCTTCAATAAGGTAAATTTTTGGGATTCACAATTTCCAAGGAAGGTGTTTCAATTGATCCTTCTAGAGCTAATAATATATCTGCAATTCCTTTTCCTCATAATAAAAAAATATATGTAGTCTTTTCTTGGACAAATTAATCGTGTGAAAAGTTTTGTCCCTAATTTCACACAAACAATCTTACCTATCCAACATATGATTAGAAAAGACATGATATTCAAGTGTAATACAATCGAAAAATAAGATTTCAATTCTATAAAGAAAATAATCATTCAAGCACCTTCTTTGTTTTCTCCTAATTACAATAAATATTTTTTTCTTTATGCATTTTCCTTTGAATGATCTTACACATTTATGTTATCACAAAAAAAGATCAAGATATAGACGTAACAATTGATTTTGAAAGCTCAACATTATAAGAAGCATAATTAAATTATATTGAATTTTAAAAACAAGCTTATGCAGTTTTGAAATCCATCAAACATTTTAGACCTTTCCTAATCAAATATCACACCAAAGTAATAGTTCCACACCCTTAAGTTAGAAGCATGCTTATTCAAAAAGATTTAGGAGACAAGAGAGAAAATTCGGTAACAACATTACAATAATATGATTTAGAGATAAAACTTGCAAAAAATGTATGAGGTCAAGGTTTATGCAATTTATTAACCGAAACCATCGACAATTACATCTGAAAATGCGGAAAATGTAAAGGACACTGAGAATGTACAACATGTATGTGTTAGTCCTGATATTCATGATTCACAATATTTAGGTTTAATTTATTATCTAACTCATGGTACTGCACCTTTTCATTTGGATTTTAAAAAGAAATGCACTTTAAGAATAAAATTCACACAATATCAACTCATCAACAATGTTCTTTTCAAAAAGAATTATGATTTAATGTTACTTAGATGTTTAGAAAAAAACGAGGCTGATAAAGTTTTATTTTACCTACATGATGGAACTGCAGGTGGTCATTTCGGGGGTGATACAACCGCACAAAATATTTTACCTGAAGGATATCACTGGCCAACCTTGTTTAAATACTCTCATTCATATGTTCAAAAATGTAAAATCTATCAAATTTCAGTCGGATGAGATAAGAAACCAACATTACCTTTGTTTCCCATGATCATTGAACAACCATTTGAGCAATGTGGATTCAATATTATCGGAGAAATTGTCCCTAACTCTTCCAAACAACATAGGTATATTCTTACTGCCACTGATTATTTTACGAAATGGGTGGAGGCCATTCCCTTGAAATCAATTACAACTGATCAGGTAATTTCATTCTTAGATCAATTTATTATTACAAGATTTGGTCTCTCATGTACATTAGTTTTTGATAATGCAACTTATTTTTCTTCTTTGTCACTTATGGAATATGCACTTCAGAAAGGAATTAAAATAAAACACTCTGCTAATTATTATCCCCAGGGTAATGGTTTAGAGAAATCAATAATTAAAAATATTTTGATTTTTTTTTGAACAAAACTATCGGTGATAACTACAAAAATTGGCACAGAGCATTAATTTACGCATTGTGGGCAGATCAAATTACTTATAAATCGTCGTTGGGTACTTCCCCTTAATTTTTAGTTTATGGGAAGGAGGCTATTCTTCCACCAAATATTTACATACCATCCCTGGATTTAGTACAGTTCATTGAGGAACAACCTTGCTCTAGTCTACAATATCGTACAAATCATATTTTCAAACTAGAGGAAGTGAGGAATAAGGCTAAGAATACCTTTTCCAATCATCAAATTATCATTAAGAAATGGTTCGATAGTATATCTGTAGGTGACAAAAATTTCGAAGTTGGTGACTTAGTCTTGAAATGGGATAAAGCCCATGAGGACAAAGGTAAACATACAAGATTTCAAAAGTTGTGGTTAGGTCCTTTTCAGGTTGCTAAAAAAGTTGGCCCATCTACCTTTATTTTACAAACTCTTGAAGGCATAGGAGAATATTTTCCTGTAAATGGGTTGATTCTCAATTTTTTTTTCCCTAAAAGACATTTCAATATGTGTAAATAACTGTAAATATATTTGTTTTGTTTTGACATTTTAGTTTTGATATTTCAATTTTTTTTTTAAGTTTGTTTATTTACGTCCTCTCATATTGAATTTTGGTTATGTTTTGATTGCCAATCTTATATAAAAACTAAATACACCTGCTTATCGGTTGTCTTTGAAATCCATTTTAGAACAGAGAGAGATTAATTTAGTTTGTTTGAAATGGGAAAATGCTTTAAAAGATAAATCTTATGACTAGCTTATCTTTTTAAAGAAATATTAACAAGGAAAATACTCTACAACAAAGTCTATTTGGATTTTTTTTTCCCTAAAATTAAAAATATTTGGTTGGGAAATAACATATCATAAGATGAATAGTTTAGTTTTCTTTCATGCATAGAAATATAAAAAATTCTCTATATCACCCCTCCTCTATTATCATCATTGATCAAATGCATTTTCTAAAGATGAAAGTTGAAATATAATAAAGAATAATAATAAAAAAAAAACAATGAGGATGTGGGAAGTATATGCTAACTTGTTGGGGTACTGAACATGCCTGCTGGAAGTGGGTTAAGGCTTATATGATATTAAGGTAACTTCGTCGGGGTATTGAATATGCCTACTGGAAGCGGAGAAATATCAAGTACATTGAGTTAAACTTTTCAATCCTGACATGATATATAAACTTTACTTATTAGTCCAATCAAAAGCTTCATGTCCCAACTATAAAATTAATAAACGCCCTTTATCCCCTCCAATGAGATAGAGTGAAAGAGTATTAGTATTTTTTTATTTCTTATTCTTTACAAACTAGTTAGAAAAATAATCTACCTACATTCAGTAAATTTTCCTTATTTCTTATCATTTGATATATTTTTCTTTGACTTGTATACAAAGATAATTGGTTTCAACAACGTGTTTTCATTTATTGTAGCAGACAACAACCTCCCAAATTTTGCATGTGATATAAATAAATTTGGGACCCTTCATTTATATATTTTTTTCATTTTGAAAATAAAAATCTTTAATTGTTTTTTGAAATATCATCATGTTTTCACTTGATTTTTATTTTTAGTTATTTGAAAATTTTGTTGATCATGCTCCCAAATCCTTTGGGGTTTCATCTACATTTTAATGATATCTTCTTTCTTGGTTGTTTTCATTTTTATTTCCATGTCATTTGATCAACATATACTTGGTTATTTTTCTCATCTGCATTATTTTTTACAAGTTATATCTGAGCTACAATATTTGAAAAAATTCCCAAATTCATGATTATATTGTTTCTCTAAGTCTTTTGTTTTGAAAACATTTAAGATTTTCAAAATTATATTGACCCTTAACTATATCTATGAATACTTAAGTTATCTTTTCAAATATTAATCAAGGTTGTCATTATCATAAATGGGGTTAATATGTTAATTCAAAACTCAAAACAAAAGGTGATCAATTGAGTTTGTACCTCATTGTTACAGATTTTAATGGATTTAATTTATCACTACAATCTTATGATTTTTCATACATCATGCAAATAGGTGATATTTTCAAAGATATATTAATCTTCCTCCATGTTTGGTACTTTCCTTCCTCGCCATTACTATGAATTGATTACACATCTCAATTCATGATAGGATTACTCTATCAAAGGGTTTGAGTTATTTCGATTTTGTTTTACCCTGAGAGTTGAAGGCTTTTACCTATGGGTGAGGGTTTCTTACCTTTCCATGCGAGTTATTCCGAGTTGCATTAAATTTTCAGTATGGGTATAATATCTAGAATCAAACCTGACATTGAACTTATTGAAGCTAACGAAGACTATTATTCGACATTTCAAAAATTTGGTTGGTTAGATTTCTTTTGGATGTTTAATGGCTATAATTCATATGTTACTAAAGCTTTTGAATTGAGTTTTAATGGCGTATATTCCAAGGTTGGAGATATCGAGTTATATATAAATGAGGAAATGATATCCATAAGGACCAAGTTTCCATTAAAGGGGGAATGTTGGTCTAATACTAAAAGAATTAAAGAAACCCCCTGGTCATAAATCTTAATTTTTCCGTAGTGAAAATATGATTTAAAAGGTATGCTTATCTCCCTAGTGAAAGAAAAATGGAATTTTATTTTAGGAATTATCAAAGGTTTTATGACCTGCGAAGGCCAGTATAGTCTTTTCTTTATATACCGCTTTCATATGTTGATGGTTTTCATGGATTATGAGTTAATATTTTGGTCTTCTTGCTTAAAATCCTTTCGAAAATGGCTCATTTTTACCAGAGGAAACATCTTAGTTCAAAAAGAAATGTTTTCCATCATGGTTTAGTTAAAATTTTGATGGAGTCTCAGTTAAAACATAATAATGATTCTTGGGAGGATTTTATTAAGAGAAATCATTTTCAGGATAACCTTGAGTCGAATTTACAGAATCACAATTCTGAGGTAGAGTGTGAAACTTTTAATCCTATAAAGGATAATGTCCTTTCTCACCCACATGTTTCTGTCTCTTAACAAAATGTTGTGAGGGTTACATGCAATCAATCTTTAAGGTTTAACTTCAAACTAGAGTCAATATTTTTAAGAGAAATACCATAGGTTTYTTCTGAAGCATCCAATTAGACTGCAGTTGACTCTATTTCATTTGAATGCGATAGAAAAGAAAATCCTCATGTCTTTGAAAAGAATGATGATTCTAAGAAGTTAACCAATTTCATGAACAAACTTCAAGGAAGGAAAATTTCTAGAATGCTCAGAAACAAATCTAGAAAAACTTCTAATGTCAGTTCTCCTGTTCAAATTGAAGATGAAGAATTGGTTAAAAATCATGAAGTTTCTTCTCCCCCAAAAAATTCTTTGCATACAATGGAGGAACTTTCTGAAAAGGTTGTTGAAGAATCTGAGAAAGGAAAAACTAAAATTGATCCAAATTTGGAAGTTTCCTTCTGGAAAAATAAATATTATTCAGTAGTTCCTGTACTAAAAGAAAATATAATTGATCTGGAGTTGGATAACCGACTACTTAGGGCAGGAAACAAATTATTTGTGGAAATCCAAAGAAGACAAGATTCAGGTTCCAAGCATGACAAAAAATGAGAGTCAGTTACTATCAACTCGTCGGGAGTTAACATTTTCGTTAATTCAGAATTTAATACTTTACCCCATAATGCTCAACGATTATGGTTTTTTATTTCAATGGTATGCGTTAAACATTTTCTTTATTTTTTTTTTTTGTTTTGTTTAATTTTCATTAATAAATGAGTAGCTACAAAATTTAAAATTCTGTAACAACTCTAATTTTGTCTTTATGTTTTATTAATTTTTGTTTTTTTACAGGTGTTAAAATAATGACCTGGATGAATATGGAATATAAAATATTAGTTTTCCACGCATAATTTCAAAATTGAACAGTTAGTTGTTAAAAGAAAACTATTTCAATTTTATGTATTTTGTTAATATTGTTTGGGATCAAACATTTTTGTTAATTTCCCATTCTAAAAAGATAACTACTTTTAGTTATAGAAAAAAGTTAATTTTGTTTTGAACTCTTTTAATATAAAAGAGAGAAATAAAGATGATGGTAAAGGGTTCAATTTTGGGATAAGAATGAAACTTATGCACTATTTCGATCCAGATTTATGAACGGAACAAAATGACTAACATAATGAATATAATAACAAAGAGATATGGAGAACAACAATAGATATTCAGTGAACCATAACTTCTATTGAATAAATAAAATAGGCTAGAAATGTAAAACTGTAGAAGTGAAAACAATTTGCTCTAATGATGGTATCTATCCTTGAGAATAGATGTGGCTGCTACGCACATCCGTCTGAGAAAAATGATTACAATGAGGCTCTAGATTCATTTTTAACATTACTCATGAATGAAAAAACCCTATACATCCAAATAAATAACCTTAGGAGATGAAACACCAAAAGTTATGTGGGTCCCGATGGGTAAGTTGGTACCTCAACTTCCCGGGGTCATAACTTTTGCATACGACCTCCGTTTTAGGCGTGTGAAAGCCCGTTGGAAGGGTATTTTTGAGAAATACACATTATGCCATCAAAAACTGTCTCTCTCTATATTTTTACTATGAGAAGCCAAAAACACACTGTTTAGGGCCCCAAAACGGCCCTGGAAGTACATAAAGATGTACTGACATGAAAATTTCCAAAATAAGCCAGTTGGAATAGGTGAGATGCCACCAATATCCACCTGGATGTTGTGTACGGATTTAGGATAGCCTCGAAAGTGAAGAACCCACAATTAAAAAAAAAGGTCATCATTACAAAGAAACATGCTGAACTAAAAACTATCAAGAGGAGTGATCCAACTGGATATTGGTAGCCACCCACCTATTACAATTGGCTCCTCTTGTCTATTTTTGTTCAACATGTTCTTCTGTACTTCTTTGTAATTGTGGGTTCTACACTTCTGGAGCTATATGAAACCCCACACATCATCCAGGTGGATACAGGTGGCCTCTCACCTAATCCAAATAGCTTATTTTGTATGTTTTCATGTCAACACATCTTGTTGTACTTCCAGGGCCGTTTTGGGGCCCTAAACATTGTTTTTTTGGATCGCCATAGTCAATCTGTAGACAGAGTTATATTTTGATGGCATAATGTGTAGTTCTCTGAAATACCTTTCCAATGGACTATCACACGCCTAAAACGGAGGTCGGATGCAAAAAGTACGACCCTAGGAAGTTGAGGTACTAACTTACACCAACTTACCCATAGGGGCCCACATGACTTTTGGCGTTTCACCTTCTAGGGTTAGGATTTTGGATGTCTATGGTTTTTTCATTCATGAGTAATATGAAAAATACCTTTGGAGCCTCATTGTGATCCATCCTCCTCAGACGGATGCACGTAACAACCACATCTCTTCTCAGAGATAACTACCACCATTCGAGAAAGTGTTTCAGTTCTGCAGATTTATAGTTTCAACCTATTTCATTATTCAATAGAAGATATTGTTCATTGGATATCTGTGTTATTCTTAATATCTCTTAGTTTATTGTATTCAGTCTATTAATCAGTTCGTTCTTCTCCTAAATCCGGATCAGTGGTATCAGAGTAGTCTGCTCTTCATTTATTTTTCTTTGTGCATGTCCTTGACAAGATCTGGGTATAAGAAGTTGGGACTCGAACCAATCGAGCCATTGTAGGAGATCCTCGAACAAGAATTTGGGACTCGAACAAATCGATCCATTGCAGGATGAAAATAAATATGATGGAGCAGGAGATCCTATTAAAATGTTGCTCGAGGAATCCCTCACACGACAAAGGAACGAAATGATGGAAAACTTCGTGCAGATCCTTCAACGACTTCCCACAGGAAATTTTATATTCCATTATTTGAAGGATTGATAGATGCAGATGCTATAGATAAATGGTTGAATCTGCTCGAAGGGTATTTTTCGGTGCACAATTTTTGCGACAAGGAAAAGATCATTTTTGCAGTCTTCAAGGTCGTTCCCCATGTTAAAGACTGGTGGGATACTTACTTTGAGCAAAGGGCCGTAGAGGAATCTGCAATGTTTGTGGTGGCCCCTACATGGGATTCCTTCCGGTATTCCATTAAAGAACAATACTACCCTGTTGGAAGCTATGATAACCAATACACCAGATGGACCACCCTACGTTAAGAAAGGGACCAAACAGTACCAAATTTCACCAATATTTTCCATACCCTATGCACCAAGTTGGGTATTAAAGACTCTGAGTGTCATTTGATGCTCAAATAATGCAATTGTTTGCATATATACATTCAAACATAAATGGAGTTTATGGACATCACCTCATTGGGCACGACTTATAGATACATGGTCAAGATCGAGAAAAAATTTAAGCAGAAAAGATGAGAGTTTGGATCTGCAAACCCTTCACAGCCGAAGTAGGGAAAAAACGACACCAACCCACCTAGAAAGGGACCAAGTCGAGATGGCTGCCCTCAGGAAAAACAGTCCAAGCCACAACACAAGAAGGGCAATGAAAAGACGCATAAGTACATGGGAAAATGGTGTGAGTACCATAAAAAAAAATATTACCAACTTAACGAGAAGTTTGTCGAGTTCTCATTTTTTCAAGGGTCACATTTTTTTCCTCGTTTTTAAAAATGGTGCTACCGGTAGCACCCCCCTCCCCTTTTAGGTGGTATTTTGATATTTTAAATTTTCTGATCCATAATATTTCCACAATATTTTTTTTTAGTGCTTATTTTTCATCTATTTTCAATTTTTATTTTTTTTTCAACGATGTTTTTAGTCATTTTTTCATACTTCTTTCAATCTTAAAAATATTTTTTACCATTTACTTT
This sequence comes from Picea engelmannii, assembly GCA_009831015.1. Taxonomy (NCBI): domain Eukaryota; kingdom Viridiplantae; phylum Streptophyta; class Pinopsida; order Pinales; family Pinaceae; genus Picea; species Picea engelmannii. The sequence goes on along the minus strand of ML776756.1, from coordinate 450,365 downwards.
TTTGAAATTAAGATTTTTCATATAATTGTGTCTCCTTAATTAATTTATAGTTCCATAGTTTTAAAATATAGTGGAAAACATCATTTTTAACAAATTGTTTACCTTTACTTCAATACATAAAAAATAATTGTAATTAAATAACATTATTTTTTAATATTTAACAAAAAAATATTATTTTATTTTATTTTTATAAATTAAAAATTAAAAAACTAAGGAAAAGAATGTAAGTTTTAAACCTGCGAAGTAAAGCAATGCATATAGATTCTTAAGCAAGACAAAAATTAATCAATGGCTCATACACATAGTACGCACATATTTTATACCGGAAACCCTCAACCAGGAAAATCTTTCTTATATTCATTATATCAAATTTCACCATTCACCATACAATATATACAATGTTTTTAGGTATTCCATAGATACCAAAACCCTAATCCCTTAATCCGAGATTAATTTACAAATCTGCTAAAAATAGCAAAATCCGCTAAAAATAGCAAAAACTACATAAAAAATAGCAGTTGTCGTATCTGACGCGCCCACACACACAAACATGCAAAGAATATAACACATACCCAACATTCTCCCACTTGTTGTTTTATTTGCATCCAGAGGTCCAGGGGATTATATAGTCAACAATCCAGGGCAACAATGCCCATTGTTTCTCTACACCAGGATAATTTTTCTGTGCTCACAGACTTTGTCAATGAATCTGCAACATTCTTCAAAGTGTCAACCTTTTCCAGCAACACCTTCTTTTCCTCAACCATGTCTCTCACAAAGTGATACTGAACATCAATATGCTTTGTCTTCGAATG
>ML776756.1:379121-447318 GCA_009831015.1 Picea engelmannii | reverse complement strand
CCAAACACATCACTGTGTATCAACTCTAAGATTCCCTTTTCTCTTGTAGCACCAGATGGGAATCTTACTCGATTATGTTTACCATATATGCAATGTTCACAGAAATCAAAATCCAGAGTGCAATTAGACATACCTTCAACCATACATTTATCGTGTAGTGTTCGAAGGCCCTTTTCTCCAACATGCCCCAGTCTTTGATGCCACATCATGGTCTTCTTTTCTGGGACAGTATTGGTCTTGTCTCCTTCATTTTTATACTCAAGGACAACATAACTGTTACACCCATTAGTATAAGTTCTTCCCAACAACTTGTATGGAGTTCCACAACGAACTCCCCTCATCAACACCATTGCTCCTCGTACCATCTTGCAAGTGTTCTTTTCAAATACAGTTTTCACTCCTGCATCACCCAACTTTCTTATAGATATTAGGCTCCTGGCTAGTTTTGGAATGTGTAGAACCCCAGGGAGAGTTCTAATCCTTCCATCATTTAGCAGCAACTTAACCCTTCCCCATCCCAAGATTTTTTATGTCGATTCATCTCCTAGGAATACATCACCACCATCATATTTTTCATATTCAGAGAACCACTCCCTGTGAGGAGTCATATGGTATGACGCACCTGAGTCGATCAACCATACATCATGGTCTTCATGTGTACTTGTAGAGGCTAGGTAAACATCACCTCCTTCTTCAGTGGAGGTTTTTGTCTCTGTGGAAGAGGTACTATCAGATCCCTTTGGTTTTTCAACCTTCTTAGACTTGCAATATTTCTTATAATGCCTTGTTTTACCACACTTCCAACATTTCCTCAAAGATTTTCCTGGAGACTTAGATCTACCTGTAGATTTAGATCTCCATCCCGAAGGCTTACCAGGGTTCCTGTCTTGGGTACACCCTCTTACAAATAAAGCATCTGTGATATGACCATCCATGCTTTTTCGCCTCATCTCTTCAGATAACAAGGATGCAACTACATCCTCATACTTCAATGTAGATTGAGTGGTACTACCTATTGCTACAACCAGATTATCCCAAGAGTCTGGCAAATAACATAACAAAGTAATACACTTGTCTTCTTCTACAATCGTAATATTAACAGATCCAAGTTGACTTACCAGAGTATTAAAGGCATTTAGTTGTTCTATCACATAATCTCCATCTTCCATCCTAAGATGATATAGATTATTTCGAAGAAACAACTTGTTTACCAGGGACTTTGATTGATACAAATTCGCTAATTTATCACATAGTTCCTTGGTTGTAGATTATCCTGAGACATTCAACAACACTGAATCTTCCAGGCATAGTCGAATAATATTCCTTGCTGTCCTGTCTAACTTGAACCAATCTTCCTTCGACATACTAGTAGCTGGTGTACTAGTAGTTTGTGTACTAGTAGGTTGTGTACCAGTAGCCTGTGTGCTAGTAGACAGTGTACCAATAGGCTGTGTACCAGGATCCACAATGATCCATTGTTCTTTGTCTACAAGAAGGTCCTCCATCTTGAGCTTCCATAGCTCAAAGTTTTTTCCATTGAACTTCTCTATCTCGATTCTAGATGAGGTCATCGTTCTTCTTTCTTTACTCGAATCTCCACTGCAAAAGCTCCCACTAAGCCTAGGTTTATCACATACCCAAGATAAACTTGATCTATCAAGACCGAGCCAAACCCTCAACAACAAGGCGTCCCTCTGAAGCCAAAAACGAGCTTTGATACCACATGTAAGTTTTAAACCTGCAAAGTAAAGCAATGCATATAGATTATTAAGCAAGACATAAATTAATCAATGGCTCATACACAGAGTACACAGAGATTTTATACCGGAAACCCTCAACCGGGAAAACCTTTCTTATATTCATTATATCGAATTTCACCATTCTCCATACAATATATATAATGTTTTTAGGTATTCCATAGATACCAAAACCCTAATCCCTTAATTCAGGATTAATTTACAAATCCGCTAAAAATAGAAAAATCCGCTAAAAATAACAAAAACCGCCCCCAAAAAATAGCAGTTGTCGTATCTGACGCGCCCAGACACACAAATGCAAAGAATATAACACATACCCAACACAAAAAACAATTGACATTTACTTCAATAGGTAGAAAATAATTGTAGTTAAATAGTTCACTATTTTTAAATATTTACCAAAAAAATAAAATTCATTTTTCTTTTAGCTATTGAAAACTAAAAAAAAAACAAAAACAAAAAGAATCAAAATTAAAAAAAAAAAAATTAAAAAAAATGAAATTTAAAAACAAATTTATATTAAAAAAAACCATTGAAAAAAAACCTAAAAAACTAAAGAGGAAAAAAAATCCATAAAATTAAAAATATATATATCTAAAGTAAGAGAAAATGAGAAAAAAAAAAGAAAAATGTAAAAAAAATTATAACCCAAAAAACTTTAAAAAGGTGAAAAAAACTCAAAACATTTAAAAATATATATACAAAAACCTCAAATTAAAAAGCCTAAAATAAAAATTTAATACAAAATTTAGAAAACAATTAACAAAAAAAATCAAAACACATTAAAATTACTAAAAAAAATAATATATATATATATAAAAACACTTAAAAAACAAAATTTAAACAATTTTTTTTTCATTAATATATAAAAAAATTCAAATTTATATAAAACATATAAGATATATGTTTTATAAAACATAAAACATATATATATATTAAATAACATCCACAGGACCTAGGTTAGACCCACGGGGGCTGACGCAATGTTGGAATGTTATATATATATATATATATATATATATATATATATATATATATATACTGACATCCACAGGTCAGGCCCACGAGAGAGCTGACATGATACTAGAATCTTTTTTGTAGTTTTGTTGACTTTGGAAAAGCTTTTGACATGGTTCCTAGGAAAAACCTTTGGAATAAGTTGGAAGAGATAAAAGTGTCTCTCGAATTGAGCATTGCTGCAATAAGGATGTATGAGAACGTTATTGTTAAGTTTAAAAACACTAAGGGATGGTCAAAATAGATTAACTGCAATATCAAAGTCAAACAAGGTAGTCCCTTGTCCCCTACCCTTTTTGGCATATACATTGACAATTTAGAAGAATGCTTGGAAAAAAAGGTTGTGTTGGCCCTACTCTCACTGGTATAGTCATCAATATTCTTCTTTATGCCGATGATATTGTTCTTATGGCAAGGAGTCCCCATGATCTTGAAAACCAACTAAGAATCCCCAAATATTTTTTCTCCAATATGAGTATGCCTGTTAGTACTGATAAGACTAGGGTCGTGATTACTAAATCCAATAAGATCCCTTATGATACCTTTGTATACGAAAACAACAACTTGGAGGAAGTGAATTCATACAAATATATTGGAATTGATATTCACCACAAGCTCGATTGGAATTATAACATTGAGAAAAGGATTATTGGGGGATGGAAAGATTATTATGGGCTTGAAAACAATTGTAAATCAACCGATCTTTGGAGTTGGGATAAGAAGAAACTCCTCTTTGAGACTCTTGTTACACCTGTTATTCTTTATGGATGTGAAGTTTGGGGTTGCAGTATCTCTCGTGAATCCTAGAGAAAGATAGAGAAAATATAAAAACAATTTAAAACCTATAATCTCAAAATTAAAGGAAATACACCTTATCCCATCCTCCTCTTAGAAACAAGCCTCTCCCCCATTGAGAGCATGGTTATGACTAGATACCTAATGTATAAGAACAAGTTAAACAACATGGAAGACAAGAGGATACTTAAAATTGCTTCAAAATCTAGTCATAACCAGCATTGACTCAAGCGAGGATTGTAACATCCTGCTATGGCACACTGAGAAAACTCATTCTTTGAGGACACTTTCTCACAAGTGATCTGGACTTTTATGATATTAAAACATTTATCCTTGATTATGATGCATTATGATAGATGACATGATGTTTTACTTCTTTGACATAAACGGGTGCTATTGACTCAGTTTTATTGAGTGTGCAAGGTTTTGGACCTTGAGGATGCAGAGGCATCAATGGAACCCCTTGGACTCTGGATTGAGTCAGGGAGTGTGCTATTTGGGTTGATTTATTTACTATGATATTTCATTGATTTGATGATTGATGTGGACATGTTCTGATACAATTGTTGATGATGCAGGCTGACGATAGCTTGCCGACCAGACTCACATATGGAGTAAAGGGGCCACACATGATTTCTAGAGAGGTTGAGGGAGAGGGGTGGACAGCAACCCTGACACAACCTACTATCACTCCCGCCATGGCTCTAGCTGGAGGTTAACGATTACCTAGTTCGAGAGGATCCACGATGCTGTGAGGGCAGATTGCGACAGCCGCTCACGATGATTCTAAGGGGTGCGCAATAAGGCGGGGGCCTTGTTCCTTAGAGCCCTTAGTCTCCCATAAGTTCACTTGGAGGAGTGTTGACTCCAGGGGTTATAGATGTCTACCAATCAGTCAAGTTGGCGAGTGGCACCCTTGGAGCACGTGGTGCATCCTGAAGGGCACGCCATGCAAAAGAAACACAATTCGGCGAGTGGCACCCTTGGAGCACGTGGTGCATCCTGAAGGGCACGTCGCGCGAAAGAAACACAAGTTAGCGAGTGGCACCCTTGGAGCACGTGGTGCATCCTGAAGGGCACATCGCATTGATGTTGAGGAAGGAACAAACCTAGATGGCCCTAAGACATTTAACACCTTAAGAAATTCTTAAAACGACTTCCCTAAATAGTTGTCACCCAGTTCAGAATATAAACCTAAGTCTAAAACTTATCTAGGGTAAAATTTTGTTTAGCCTTAAGAAAAAGACCCTATAAAAATAAAAATGAAGATATAAACTAAAACCCACTTAAGTAATAGTTTTAGTCTTCTTAAATTTAGAGGGTAAAATGAAGAGAGCAATAATTTAATTAAAATCCGTGGTTTTAAATTGTAAAGAGGAAATAAATTATTTAACTTGTGGAAGTATAAAAAGATTTTAAATTAATAATAAAGGGAAAAGAGTAAATAGTGCAACTGCCATTTCGGATCTAATAAAAAGGGGAAAGAAGGGAATAATAATAATTAGGAAACTAAGTAATGGAGGAAACATAATAAAGGAAAGTTGGGAACTTATGGTAAAAAGCGAGGTCAACATAGTAAGGAATCTGCAATTAAGAACTTTCTAATTTGAGCTAATTTAGAAACTTCATTTTTAGGGAAATTATTTAAAACATGTAAGGGGCTCTAGGAACACCTAGGAGGAAATTTAGGAGTAACTCTAGGTGGGTGAGGGAAATGAGTCAATTAATATTTTAAAGAAAACAATTATTGGAGGAAAGAGGGGGATGGACGACACTTGTGCGAAGGAGAATATTTAGAATATTTTTATTAGAACTTAATTTAAAAGTGATTTAGGGAAAGTGTGAGGTTTGGACAACTCTATAAAGGAAAGGGAAGATGAGGAGGAAAGGGATCGGCTGATAGCGTAACGTTACGCTGTCGGATTTGTGACTTGACTGATTACTTGTGGAGAGTTGGGATTTTCCAGCTTGGATAGGAGTGGTAGCTCGGCCTTGCGAGGCGAGATGGGAAGCTAGACTTACCATCTAGAAAGTGTGTGGCCCCTTTGCGGCTCAGGGGGATAAGGGGGAAGCAGAGTACCCCTAATGATTGGCTGGGAGGTACCGGTGCAGTCTCGACGGTCGGCGAGCGGGAGTAGCACGGAGAAGGAGCGACACGAAGCGCACGATCATCATTCAAAGCGGGAGTTAAGGCAACGGTACGCTCTTGATTTGTAGAGTATAATGCATTAGGTTATGATTAGATATTCTTGTGTAATGGTAATCTAGATGGATGAATGTTTAATTTCAATAGATGTTGGTTATCGTTGGGATGAATGGTTGTTCGTTATTGCTTACGCCGACAGATTGTAGTGTTTTTAATTATTGTTGTAAATTTACTGTGTCAATTGAGTAACCTCTAGCCGGGTAGTTATCATTTCATTTCTATTCCCCATATAACTTAGCACACTATGTACAACCACACTGGAAAACTGTTCTAGCACACTCCCTTGCAATCGATTACCTGAGAAAACCCCTGCATTTTCGTTTTTGGGGCAATTGGTGATTGTGACTCCTACAATTGATTCCTTTTGCAATTTGTTATTTTCGCTGCGATCATCTTAATCCCTTTGCATTTTTAATTCACCTCTGCACCCTTGGAGGTTAAGTTACTCTCTGCGATCCTCATGACCATACCCAACTCTTGTTTGAAAAGGGAAAAATAAGAAAATATCTCAGCTTATCCCACTTGAGGACAACGTATCGTTAACCTACTATGACTGTGATTTAAATTTGAGCTATAGCAGGTTACCCATTGAAGACAACGATGTGTTATCTCACTGTTCGTGGCTACATTTGAATCCTCAGACAGTTTATTTACTCGCCTTAGGCTACCAATTTAACCCTTTTTCTTACCTGAGAATTGCATTTGTTGATGATGAACTCTAAGATAAAATCAGCGTGGGCAACAACCACCGTTAACCCTTGACTTTTTAGTTTGAAGTCCTTCGATCAATTTATGAAACCCTCAGCAATCTTTCATTGTGGTGATAAGCGATCTGTGATAATTATTACATCAATCAATTTAGAATTGGAACTTTGCCTCTGGGATGTCGATTGACATGCGCCTCGTGGAAGGCATACAAGGAATCCCGATGGTGGAACACACGTGGATATTCTGTGGTGGCGTGAAGCTATCTGGTGCGCAGTGAAACTGCCTGAACGTCCTCTATCACGGGCGTGGGTTATCCTTCGCCGGAAGTAAACCAAATTCACCTTTCATTGTGATCTCAGTACTGCCGCCCCCGGGGGTTTACAATTCCCTTCTCCAGGGGCGTTTCTGTGACACGCCCTCCCTTACCCAAGATGGATAGCTACCTCAAATTAGAGAGAGCGACATCTTCTGTCTGTGTTTAACCTCACCCGATATTTTTTTCTCCAGCGATCATGTTGGTAACTTTATCTCCTGGTCACTTATGACAGGCGTGGAGGACAGATGGCGTTAGCAGTATTAATTAAGGGGAGATTTGAGAGTCGTTGGGCTGTCAACCTCTGCAACTGTTTCGGTTGCCGGATCATAAATTTTGTGCAGAATTTTCATAACATTATCCTCTGACAGTGGTATCACTGGGCGCCTGGCCTTACACAGAAGTGGTGCACCTCCTCAGGTCTCTTACCAATTCCATGACGGTGATTTCGGCCTGATCTCCATGTGTTGGGCGAAGACCTTAAATTATTTAAAACCTTGGCTTGTTTGCTTTTGGAATTGATTTCTGTGTGGTGTTAATCCGATGCGTGTTCCTTAGTTAAACTTTTGTTTTATTTTTCAATTTGACCCACCAGAATCGGATCTTAGCTGATTACCTGTTATTAATTCTTGACTTGCATTCGTTCCAGATCGATCGTCCTGGTAATGAAATCGAATGTTAGTTAAACACTATATTTGACTAATCTGCTCTTTAGAATCATCTCAAACAAACCTGGAATGTAATGAATTGGTGTATTTCCATATTTTTAAACTCTTACCTTACAGGACAGGTTGAGACTAATGTTTTAAAAATCAACTTTTCTTAATGCAACTATTCAAAAAAATTTCTTATTCCTTATTGATACTGATGGTCGTATTATTGTATAGCTGCATTAATTGTCATTAACTCGGAAAGCGTGCGTTATCATTGCCAAGTCATTGTAATTCCAAAATGTGATGGTGAGGTCATTTATGGTAAGGAAAGTGACAGTTTTATTGTTATAGAGATTAAATAAAAAAATAAAAAATAAAAAATAAAAAATAAAAAATAAAAATTGGTAATTGTAATTCATTGCAAGATTTTCGTAACGAAAAATATAAAGTGGTTATCCAGTATGGCTGATATTATTTTACGATAATGAATTATCGCGCAAGGCTAAAGCAAGTCAGTGTTAACGCCAGAACATTACCCTTAACCACCAATGAATGGTCTTAAGCTCGAACATGTTGTTAATGTCCTTTACATCTTGACTTAGAATCTGCCTTGATGCCCTATGCCCCATTTTTCTTAGTTTAGTTGAGTTCATATTTAAACAATTATTGGAGTAGTTCATATTCTCTATGCACTATACACCATGCACCATGCTTAAACAGTTAATTTATGAAGATGATGTTAATATAATTATTGTATTAGGGCAGTGATCCATGTTATGTAATACTTAAAGTTATGCTTATGGCCAAGTTAATGCTAAGGTTATTATGGTGTTGGGCAATGATTAATGTGATGTAATGCCTAATGTTAATGCTTGCAGTCAAGTTGATATTAATGAAATTTGTTTTATGGTGATGATAATGAAATGGAACGCTTAATATTGATGTTGATGGTAATGGAATGGTTGATATTGACGTGTTATCATTTTAGGGTAAGGTTATGGTAATTGACGTATATAACACATCAGATGTAATTTGATGGTCATTGTATTAGTTATGGTAATGTAAAATGAAAAATAGTTGTTATTTTATGGTAGTGTTGATGAAACTAATTATCCTTAACAACAGATAGAATATAACGTCTTGAACTAAGGGCAATAGGTCAATATGATTTAGTAAATGGGGTTGTACAATCAATTGAAATTGCCTCAGTAAGTGATTGCTTATCAATTGGAATTGCTATAAATTGAATTTACCATTAATTGACTTGCGCATCGTAGAGGACATGGTTGATCCTTAACTATTGTTGTACTTGGATATATATATATATATATTATTGCTTGGTCTGCTTGTGTTGGGCGGGATGTAGACACCTCCATGTTCCTCAGAACAGTCGCCAGCCCTGAGACCTTAAATGGTTAAAATCGATGGGAACCTGGGCTGGAGCGTTGATTATGTGTCTTGGAGGTCCTAACCATTGCAGGGTAGGATGGGCGGGAAGTCAGTCTTTTTATGGTCGATTGATTGTCGTTTAATGCTTGCAGTTACTTATTGTGCGCCCTATGTCGTCTTGTTGTGTTCATCGTTGTTGCATCTTGTTAGTCGTCGGGTGGCGACGTAGAGTCTAATGTGTTGTTTCCCTTGTACACGCGTGCACACACTTTAAAAAAAAATAAAAAATAAAAAAAAAATAAAAAAATAAATAAAATAAAATTCACTTGTTATAAGAGGTTTGTCGTCATAACGAGGATGCCGTTACAAGCATGGCATAAATATGCTCGGTCTTGGCTAAACTATTGGGGAATCACAGAAGAAACCATTTTGCAGAATAAAGATACTATTAAGAAAAACGTCAAATCAAAATTTAAGGAGAAAATGTGGTGTGATAAAGAGTTAGAGGAAAAAATAAAATTAAGGTATTATAAAGATGTAATCAACCCTAATCTAGAATATCAAAATTATCTATCTATTTTGCCAAGTGTAAAGAAAAAAATAAGCATTGCTAAGATCAGAACAAATTCTCACGAGCTCCATAGTGAAACTGGGCGTTGGTCAATTCCTAAAACGCCATGAGATGAAAGAGTGTGTCACCTTTGTGACACTAAGAATGTTGAAGATGAAAACCACTTTCTCTTAGATTGTCCAGCCTATACCCATATTAGATCTCATTTTCAAAATATTTATCACACTACCAACCTTCCTAACTCTTAACTCAAAAAAAGTATGGTGATCTTGGAAAGCTTCTCTCAATGCTTTTCGAGCACAAACATAAAATTCTAAATAATCACAAGTAATCACTTACCCTCTTAAGGTCCAATAGACCAATTTGGTCTTAGTGGATGTTAATCATCACCATTATATATATATATATATATATATATATATATATATATATATATATATATATATATATATATATATATATATATTATAAAANCACCATTATATATATATATATATATATATATATATATATATATATATATATATATATATATATATATATATATATATGTTATAAAACATATATAACATATGTTTTATATGTTTTATAACATATGTTATATAAATTAAAACATTTATATATGTTTTATATAAATTTAATTATTTTTTAGATATATATGAATTTTTTTTAGGTGTTTTAATTTTTTTTCTCAAATATTTGTTATTTTAGATGTTTTTATTTTTATGTTTTTTTAATGAATTTTGTTTTTTTTAGTTTTTTTTTTTAAGTTTGAAGGGTTTTTTTGTTCCTCTTTTTAACAAAAAAGCGTATGCTTTTTTTTTTTTTTTAATTATTGTTTTCCGGCGAAATTGTAATTTTTTCATTTTTTTTCTTTAGTTTTTCTTTGGTTTTCACCATTTTGTTTTGTTTTTTTTATTATTTGGATTTTGAACATATTTTTTTAAATGTGCTTTTGTTTCCATTAAAAAATATATATTTGTGAACATTTTCTCTTTTCTCTTTATTTATTTTTTAATGTAAATTTAAGAAAACAAAAAAAAGGTTAGTAAATAAATTTTCAAGTGACCATTTAGGATCCAATTTTGGGTTTTTTATTTGTGTAGGGGTTTGTTGTCAATGCCATAGTTTGAATTAGGTCATAATTAGCTGTAATTTTAATGTTTAAAAAAAAACATTTTTCTTTAGGTAGCATGATGTTTTTATTTAGGTGTTGATTTAAAGGTTTTTCTAAGCAACTATTTTATGTTTTAAGGCCATGCTCGAAAAAAGTTGTAATTTTGAATCGGTTAGAAAAAATGGTGCTATCGATAGCACCACGTTTTGATTTGGGGTTTGATTTTAGAGTTTTTTTGAGCAACCATTTTATCCTTTAAGCCCATGCTTGAAAAAAGTTGTAATTTTAACCCGGTTACAAAAAATGGTGCTACCGGTAGCACAAATTTTTTATTTGGGGGTTGATTTTAAAGTTTGTTTGAGCAACCATTTGATCCTTTAAGCCCATGCTTGAAAAAAGTTGTAATTTTTACCCAGTTACAAAAAATGGTGCTACTTGTAGCACCACTTTTTGATTTGGGGGTTGATTTTCATGTTTTTTATGCAAAAATATGGGTTTTAAGGGCTAGAGTTCTCGTTTTGAGGTCACAATTGTCATTAAGTTGGTAAATATGTTAAAATCCCTTGGCAGAACACCGAAGAATGTCGCTTGAAGTAGTCACTCATGGTCGAACTGAAGGCCGATTCTGATTCCGAATCAAATCCTGGAGGTGGGAAGCAGATTATTGATTCACTACCACCAAAGTCCGACCAAACGAACTAGAAGAACCAAAGGAAAGAGAACGCCTCTTTCACTTGCAAATGTGGGTAAAGGTGACTCCGCTTCATTTCATTGTCGATAGCAGGAGTTAGAAGAATTTGATTTCGGCAGAGGTTGTCAAGTGGTTGGACTTGCCAACGACACCGCACCCACAACCCTACACCATCGGCTGGCTTCACCAATGAAGAGATATTCATGTCATCCAACAATGTCATCCACCCTACGACATCAAGCCTTTCAAATATTAGGTACTGTGTGATATTTCTCCCCTTGATGTTTGTGATGTTCTTTTAGGACAACCATATTTGTGGAAGCGTCATGTTGTGTATGAGTCCAGATCCCGCAGTGTTATTATTACTTTGGGTAGACAATTGTACATGATACCAAAGGTAGCGCCACCTACTACTATTTCTTTAATATATGCTAAGAAATGAAGTAAGGTCACCTCACAGACCGAGAAGTTTGTCTTCTTTGTGATATGTGCTCACAGAAAGAAGAAGGTCACTGCCACATATGTGGCCTCTACATAGAGCCTCTCTTTGCAGCAAAAGCAAGTGGACGAGATCATGGAAGAATACAGAGACATCTTCTCCTCACCTACATGGGTACTGATACACTGCCAAGTCAAGCATCCAATTGATCTAACCCCCAACGCACCTTTACCTAATGGACCAGTCTATCGTCGCTCACTAATGGAAAATGATGAAATCAAGCGAAAGATGCAAGAGTTTCTCTAAAAGGGGCACATCAGACCCATCTCCCCTTGCGGAAGCCCGATTGCACTGGTGCAGAAGAAGGACGTGACATGGCGATTCTGCATTGATTACAAAGCCTTAAACAAATAACAGTCAGGAATCGATACCCCATTCCCAGGATTGATCACCTTCTTGACCAACTCAAGGGGGAAAAGTTCTTCAGGAAGATTGACTTAAAGTATGGCTACCACCAGGTTCCCATTGAACCACCTGATGTATGGAAGACAACCTTCAAATATAATAAGGTCTCTTCGAATGGCTAGTCATGTCCTCTGGCTTAACAAAAGCACCAACCACTTTCATGAGGTTGATGGATGACGTATTGAGACCCTTCACCAACTCCTTTGTGGTGGTATATTTGGATAGAATCCTCATTTTCAGCAGAACCTGGGAGGAGCACATGCATCATATTCAATAGGTTTTGAGCACTCTGCGGCACCACCAGCTATATGCCAACTTGGAAATTTTTTATTTTGGCATGAACAGGGTCCAATACTTGGGCTACATTCTTGATGAGCATGGGGTACATGTTGATCCAGTTAAGATCCAAGTCATCCATGACTAGCCAACCCCGACCACACTAACCGATCTTCTGAGCTTCTTGGGACTAGCCAACTTCTACCGATGGTTTGTGTTGGGATTATCCCATATTGCATGGGACCTCAACCAGGTGACCAAGGGAAGTGGTAGGGCCAAGTTCATGTGGGGAAAGGAACAACAACGAGCATTCAATGATATGAAGCATCGCTTGTGCTCAGCTCCAGTACTCTCCTTGGTTTATTTGTAGCAATGGTTTGAGATTGAGACTGATGCATCTAACTATGCTGTGGGTGCAGTTCTCACTCAACATGGGCATCCAGTGGCATACCATAGTGAGACACTCTCCGATACTGTCCGGAAATTCCCCACCTATGACAAGAAAATGTATTCCATTGTACAAGCATGTCGTCAATGGAAACATTACATTCTGGGAAAAGAGATGATCATACACATTGATCACAAGCCTCTGTAGTTCATACATACAGAAGGGAAATTGCAGAATGACCACCATCATAAGTGGTCCACCTACCTGCAGTAGTTCCATCTCAACATCAAGTATAATACATGTATCTCAAATCATTTTGCTGACTACCTCAATCGGCCTCATGTGGCTGCACTCACCACTGTGCTCCATTCATGTGGACATGAAGCATCTGAGTGGCCCCAACTTTATCAACAAGATACGAACTTCGCCACGACCTATCAACTCTTGGGTATAGGCACAACTGTCACCGATTTTCACATTCAGGACAAACTCTTATGCCACCTGGGCCATCTCTGTGTTCCTACAAGCAAGTGTGCAAAGCTTATTTGGTAAGCCCACTCAATCGAGTGGTAGGACATTTTGGCATGGAGAAAACTGTGTCCATTCTTCTTAAACATTTTTATTGGAAACAACTTTGACATGACGTCAGCAAGTATATCAGATCTTGCACTTCCTATGCCATTTCCAAGCCAACCATCAAGAAGAAAGGCTTATACACCCCTCTTCCTATTCCATAGAAGCCTTGGGTATCCATCTCAATGGATTACATGTTTATCTTTCCGTCCACTAAGAAAGGAAATGACCACATATTTGTAGTCGTTGATCGATTTTCGAAGATGGCCATTCTCACAACCTGCAAGATGAATATCACAGCAGCATATACTACTAATCTCTTCTTTGAATGAGTGTGGGTCCACTTTGGGATACCACAAACCATAATCTCTGACCAGGACACGAGGTTCCTCAACACAGTTTGGTCGAGTCTCTGGTCATTGTTGGATACTAAGCTCACAAAATCCACTTCTTTCCACCCCCAAACTGACGACCAAACAAAGGTCATCAATCAGATGATTGTGCACATCTTGCACATGTACAATTCTAATCATCCACGTACATGGGATGAGAGTCTCCCCTATGTTCATCACAATTACAACAGGGCTCTCCATAGCTCCACCGACCATAGCCCATTTCAGGTGGGTTTGGGATTCCAACCCTTAGGACCCATTCATGTTGCACTTCGTCTTTCCACCGCACAGACAAACTCTTCCCATGATCATTTTGTGATCGAAAAAGCCACTAGATTCATTGAGCGGATTCAACACATTTTCCAACATGTCTAAGAATTTTTTTAGAAATCTCATGCTAAGTACAAGAAGTGCCATGATCAACACAGGGTACCACACCAGTTTTAGGTTGGTGACAAAGTTTGGTTACATTTGCAGAAGGAGTGTCTCACAGGTCCCCATTGGAAGCTTCACCCACTTCGCTATGGGCCTTATACTATCACCAAGGCTATGGGTAGCAATGTTTTTGAGCTCAACACTCCACCTTTCCTTGGCTTGCATCCAATGTTCAATGTGGACCTCCTTTGACCATATTTTCCACCATTATTTGACACCTTATAGATCACAGAACGACTGACACCAACAAAGATCAACCATGACTGCATGGAACAAGCATCCACTGATCAGATAGTGGACACACAAGTCAAGGGCAATCGCCAACAAAGGATTTAGATTTATCGGGTTGTCAAGGCAGGGAAACTCCTACACCAAGGCAAGTGGATCACCAGTGGCCAAATCCAATAGATGTTTCCTCACCTGATGGGGGGAATCAACACAATGGAGACTATTTATTCCTAAGGGGGGAGGATTGATCTAGGTGGATATTGGTGGCCACCCACCTATTCCAACTGGCTCCTCATTTCCATTTTTGTTCAACACATTCTTCTGTACTTATTTGTAATTGTGGGTTCTATACTTTTGGGGTTGTTTGAAGCCCCACACACCCTCCAGGTGGATACTGGTGGCCTCTCGCCTAATCCAATTGGCTTATTTTGTATGTTTTCATGTTAGCACATCTTTATGTACTTCTAGGGCCATTTTGGGGCCCTAAACATTGTTTTTTACCGCCACAGTCAAATTGTAGACAGAGTCAGAGTTTGACAATGTAATGTGTAGTTATATGAAAGACCTTTCCAATGGAATGTCACGCGCTTAAAATAGAGGTCGTATTCAAAATTGATGACCTTAGGAAGTTGAGGTACCAACTTACACCAACTTACCCAAAGGGGCCCACATGACTTTTGGCGTTTCACCTTCTAGGGTTAGGTTTTTGGATGTCTAGGGTTTTGGAATTCATGAGTAATATCAAAAAGGCCTCTGGAGCCTCATTGTAATCCATTCTTCTCAGATGGATGCGCGTAGCAACCACATCTCTTCTCATAGATAGATACCACCATTCGAGAAAGTGTTTCAGTTCTACATTTTTACAGTTTCACTTTATTTTATTATTCAATAGAAGATATTGTTCACTAGATATCTGTGTTATTCTTCATATCACTATGTTTATTGTATTCAGTCTGTTAATCAATTCGTTCCATTCCTAAATATGGATCAAGTAGCCATTTGGAACAAGTGGGTGGCCACCAATATCTGCATTGTTATCACTGAATAAATTGTTGGGATGAAGAAACAATCTACAAGTTAACCTGCAAACCAACTTTAAGACTAGAAGCTCGCCCTTCCAATTTAGAGAGGGCTCTCTCTGAGACTTAATCTCTGATAGATAGATTACTTTTGAACTGATGGCTAGGTTTAGATGATTGAGGTAGTTTTTTCAAGATTTGCCGATAGGAGGTATATTATCTTTAGGGATATGAATTTAACCCATGAAAACAAAAGAAAACAATGACTGGTAGGTAGAACTCCCAGAGGAACAAAGGCTAAATAAGGTGATGAAATTTCAGTTTTGAGTTTGATTATGTAAGGTGAAAGAGGAGCATAAACACATAACGAAATTAGAGCACCATGAAAGATGAATTCTGACCTTAAGAAGATAAAGAAATTTTAAATCACTTAAGTCTAGAGCACCATTCGATGAATTCTAGACCCTTAATTATCCAATTTAAACAAAAGAAAAGTATATGAAATCAAGTACACAAGAAATACATACAAAGATAAGAGAACAATCTTCAGATCACCACCATTAGAATATTTTTCATAAGAGTTCATGACTTCTGCATGTGTATTTATATTAGATTCAGGAAATTACAATGAAGATCAAAATGTCTATACTTCTACCAACTCACCCCTCTTTACATGAAAATAATCAACATATATAGAAAATAGATGCAACACTTGGCTCTTAGGGGTCAAACTAATACATCCTAGAATCATGGATCTGGTTTCTTTCAAAGAGAACACCAACTTCTACAAGATTTACTAAAAATAGAAAATCTGATTTTTCCAATGATAACATAACCAAAGTATGCTTTACAATCATAGATATTGAGAAAATTTGACCATATGGTTTTGATGAGTCATCGGGTCCATCTAGGGAGTGCCTCGAGTCATCATGTGCACTACTAGACAACTCTGTCACCCTTGTGTAGCGAATTCTGGTTAATGTTGCGCAAGTGTTGGATACAACATTTGCGTAGCGACTTTGCATAGCGAATGTCCATTGTGTGGTTGCTCGTGGGGATCTAGGTGGAAAAAAATGGATGGGAACCATGCCTCTACCTCAAAATTTGTATGAGTTTCATCATATATCCTCCTTTTTATCAGGTGAGCTTACAACATTTGTGTAGAGAATATTTTCTATGCAAGTGTTGTGTATGATTATTTCTTAGTTAAGACAACAAACTGTGCACATCAAATATTCACCTTGGTGAAACAACCCTTTACCAACCTCAAATGTATTTTTTCCACAACTTTGATGATGTAAACAAAACTTTGACATGGTTCCATACCCAAAAAGGACAAAAATAAGGCTCCCTCACTCATATTTCTACAACTTCAACAAGGAGGTTTAGCTTGTCCTTACTTTCTTCATTCAATTTCACTTGTAATCTTAAGGCATTGTTTTCTTTCCTCAATGACAGTTTTTTTCTCTTTAAATTTACCACTTGCTTGAACAAGGCTGCATTCCTCTTCAACTTTTACTGAGCATTAGAAAGGACTGCACATGCATTATCTATGGCTAGTCTGCATTCCTTGTAATGTTTCATGATTCCTTCCTCTAATATTATATTTTCTTCCATGATATTGATGATCTGGTCTTGATCTTCTCTTAGATGCTTATTCAACCACTTTATGCTATTTTCTCCTTCCATGGGTGAAGTAGCAGATTTCTGACTTGTTTCTTGCTTGCCCTGTATGCCTGGACTACTCTTCCTGGCTAAGGACGTTGTTAGAGGTGATGTGGATTTGGCTGCAACTGTAGTCTCAGGTATTTTCATGTTCTTCCTTCCCTTTGAAATTTCTTGCATAGGACATGCTTTGGTTTGTGGTGTTTGTGCTTCAAGAGTCTTCTCCGTCAGTTTCCTTTTCAATTCCCTGTTCTCTTGGTAGAATTGGGCTATAACATGATGAGCTTTCTTGAGTCTTTGTTGCATCTCTTTGACATCTAAATATTTCTCCCATGGTTTCACTTACTCCTCATCCATCTCTTGGGTTTCAACTTCAAAAACCTTTTTCTGAACTGTGGGTATGGGAAGCCTCCCAGCAGATGATCCAGTGAGTAGTTTACTGGGAGCTTGTGTCTCCTTGGATTCACCAGTGAATTGTAGTTTTCTTATTTTATTCAATATTGGTTGACTGGGTGATGGATTCTCAATCTCTTTTCCTTTTCCCCTTTCAACAACACCTCCTCCTTTCACTCCTGAACTATTAGATGCTTAATTCTCAACAGACAAGGGGGTATCTCCTTTAGGATCCAGGGAAATGTTTTCTGAGGTCAAGAAGGAATCCTGGTCTCTGTTTAACTTTCTAAGCTCTTCAACCACCAACAAATTCACCAAGGAAAAGTGGAACATGATACTCTTTAGATGGTCAACCCTAGCTTGGACTTTGTCTGCCATTTTTCCCAGGAGTCTATATAGGTAGAAGGGTAAGTTTAGGGGGATTTTCCTCGTGAAATGCATAAGGAGCCTTATGTGGTATTGATATAGACTGTCAAACCGACCCTCAGAAGTAAATTATTTATGGATTACCATCAAAAGCTTCTCATAAGGTTCCAAAACATATTCCCTCGGGATGGTGGACCAATTTTCTTCCGTTTGTATTTAGGTTTGAGAAAATCAATATAAAACGAAGGATCTAAAGGCATACCTTTAAACCAATTCTCTCCCTGTGTAGGGATATCTGTAGCAGGTGATATGTTTTCTTCTACTACTAGAGATTAAGTGACCACTGCAATGGTTGTGCTAACACCATTAAAGTTCAGAGAAAACTGCTTGGTTAGTTGCACACTATACCCATGAAAGTTTTCACAAAATATCATACATTGAGACTGCTCAAAGGACAGCATGTATGCAAGGTCTAAGTTCACCAAAGTTAGCCCTTGGGGTTCATATCTAAACACGTTTCCTCCCTTGTATTTCTTCTTTCCCTTTGGAGTCATGTTTCTATGATGTATTCCTTGCAAAAGAAAATTTCAAACTTCTCAAAGAAAAAAAACCTTCAAGCTCAGTATGCAAGTTTGTGTAGCAAACTAGGATGGCTAGGGTTTGGCTTGAATGAAGAAAAAATGGTTACATGAAAGGCACATTCATTCAGAGGATAAACTTTCAATGGGATCCAATGAAGGATCTTAGACAATTATTGAAACTAATGAAGAGTGCACAACAAAAAACAGAGTACAGGCTTGCGCAAAAAATGGCAACACACAACACTTGCGTAGTGAATGGAATTTACATAGAAGAAATCTTTGGAGATTGTTGGAGAGGCGATGGGCTATGCATAGGTTGTAAAGGCGATGCAAAAAGACAAAAAGTTTTCCAATATACATGCTCGAATGGATAATCAACGAAATTTGAAATGGGAAGTGCTTATCCAAGGTGACAAGACGTTTCAAGGAAAATTAGGAATTTTGACAGTGAACTTGCGCATCGTGTACATGTTTGAATCTTGCAACGGTAAAATGACATGGAGTGTCATGATTGTACCTTATTTTATCTCATGAGAGGTGATGATGAACCATAATACCTTTTGACAAGACATTCAACCTAACCTATGACTCAACCTTAGCATATAATTTCCCATTTTTTTATATGATTCAAGAATTACGAAAAAGTGGACCATTACAAAACTTTGAACATGATGGACTTTTAAACTCTTGACTCTTTACTTTTTATGATGATGTTTTATGAGAAAGACAATACACCCTTTGACCCAACTTATGGATAGACCCCTTATTGACATTCAAGTCACTCTTTATTTAATTGTTGACCTCATAAACCTTGACACACTAACTATGACTCATCTAGGAATACCTTGATCTTCACAAGACCATGACACGACTTTCAAACTTTAGACAAACTCTAAATTTTACCCAAAAAATACTGATGCTAAGACACATGGATCACTATTGTAAAAGTCTTCTATTTGAAACTTATACTAGTTCAATTTTGGCTTTGAATGCTAACACAGACATCATTATTCAACACTATTATTGATATTTGATTGTTTATCTTTTAAATCAAGGTCTTATCTGAATGACGTGTTATTGGAATTACAATTGATTTAATTGATTACTGTTAATGAATTAGATTGATTCATCTTTATTATATACATTATTTAAGTGTTATTTTGTATATGAATACTATCTTGATTAGTAATTTGTGGTAATTACTTAGGCATAATTATTAAGTCATACACAACTGTTATACTCAAGCATATGTTCTGAAAATCAATATCTTTTTCGAATATTGCTTATCCTACTCAACTCATATATCATTAGAATTATACTTGAGCATTAGATTAGTTTTATTTGTTAAATTACATTTTATTCAGTTTTTCATTCTTATTTCAAATACTTCTTATTCTTTAAAAGAGAAAAACAAAATCTCCTTTCGTAGGAGTAACTTTTATGATAATTAGAATTAGTCTTTTCTTGTAGATAGTTTTAAACATGTATATATTTCTATTTCAGTTTGTTATTTGATAAGGAATAAAATCTCTTTAATCAGTTAGAAAATGTATATATTTCTCTTAGATTTAATTTTATTTGTAGATTAGGATAGTTATAGGTAACTGGACCTAAACCCATTGAAATAACCATTTACAACAGATAGGGGTCTGATCAGGATCCTGATCGGGAAAATTCCTGAATGTTGAACATGGTCATATTTGATGATCAACACCTCCCTGCCTAGGTTCAATTCCTTGTAAGTGACATGTGATGCCCTTAATGGGTCTATATGATTCTCTTGTTGTTGAGCCCCCAATATTGTGAAAATTCTTGCCCTCCCCATGTTCTCTCACGGATTTGTTTTTTTTTTGGGGGGGGGGATTTCTGTGGATGTAGCAAGTACCAGTCTTCGGTGTCATTAACCACATGTAAAAACAAAATCATGTGAGGGCACACACTAAAAAGAAGAGAAAATGAAAAGTAAGATACTAAATGGTGACACATGTCATGGTTTCAAAGGTCCCTTATCTACTTCTCCATTGTATTAATCTACCACAAATGGAAAACATATAAGATCCTTTGTAGTCTCTAATATACACTTGGAGCACACTAATCCATCATGGATGTTTGAAAACGTTTTGGCTGGTCCCTTTGAATGTTGAAAATGTCCAAGTAGTCCCTAATATACTCAATGGAGACCAATATACATCATGAATGCTTGAAAACTTCTTGATTGGTCCCTTGGAATGTAGACTATCCTCTTCTTGGTTGTAACAAAAATAATTTGAAGTTATCTTCCGTATCTCAACAACTATCTCCATGTTGCATTTAGATAGATTTCAAGGAAGATAGTTAGGTTTTGAAAATTTCTCCTTTACTTTAGGTCAATTCCTATGTTGCATTTAAATTGAGTTCAAGGGAGATGGTTGGGTTTAGATAATTCCCACTATCTGGAAGTGGAAAATTATCTCCAAAAATATTTTAATACAAAAATTATCTCCACAAATATTTTAATAAGACTTAAATTGGAGCTTCACCAATATTCTTTAACTTTAACAAATAGAGCCATGTTGTGTTGTTTGATATCATAGAAACATAACCAAAAGATTTTATAACAAGGATTGTATGGCAGCGTAGTCCCTACCGGGTTGAATTAGGAATACATGCATAGGTATGGAGGCCTGAAGTAACCATGGGTCATTGATATTGAAAGAGAGAAGGGACCGATGATCCTCGTAGCATACATAGAATTCATCGATTTGACAGTTCGTGTAACACCCCTGTTTCCCCCAACTTGTAATTAATCATTAATTAGGGTTACCATGTTGTGGCATGGGAACAATGTAAATGTATTATTGTTTGAGTTGCCAATAACTGATTATGGGGGTTGAAGCCTTGAAAGTACTGGCCATTATATCACTAGAGGAAAGAATGTGAAAACTATAAGAGAGAGTTCATTATATCAAATAACCCCAAAATTTCCCTTTGATGAGGATAATAAACCTCCTTCGGATCCCAAGGAGAGAAATCAGTTAATGAAGAAAGGACTAGTGGTTGAAATATCAACCACTCCCATGAATGGAAGCATGGTCTAGCTGCAGAATGTCAGCCCGAAGTACCACTGGGCATGGTTGACCAAGCTGACCTGAGTTCCCTTCTAGCAGAAGGAACATGATGGGTCGAGAACCATCTTGGGAAAAAGATATACAAAAAATAGAGACAAGGAAATAGGGGGATAGAGAAAGAGAGGAGAACGTGCAGAGCTCTCCAGCGGATGATGAACATAAGGTCGCGATCTTGATGTTGAGTGAGCATCTGATAAACCTCGCCAAGGCCATGACATAGAAAGAAATATTTGAAAGTTTGCAGAGAACAGAACCTAAGCAGAAGCTGAAACATAGAAAAAATCCTTGAGAAACTACTAGAGTTCCCTGGTGATATCATGGCTTGGCATGGGGGTGGCCAGAGTGCTAATAATGAATGCCTCTGAGCCTATTGTTGGTTGGAAGGAAAAACACCCACAGTCAGTTAGTTGGATACCACATGTAATAGATAAGTAATCGCATATCTTGTGTATTTAAGTGGTATTGTGAATTAAAGTTGGATATCCTATGAATGTTGTAGGGATGTATATGTTTTCTTAATGATTTATATTGTATCCCTTTTTGTGTCTGCTTTATTGTGTAATTAGGCAAGTAAGAAATTATATGGATTTGACATGATTTGTACTCGTAAATGCTTGCGCCCTATGGTGGCTTAAGATAGAGCCACGAACTATGAGTTCATCGACCTTGGGCATAGTTTCACGTATGCATGTCAACACTCCTAGTCATTCAAAGTCCCTTGGAGGAAGGATTTTGTTAAAGCTCTGGAGAGATAGTGCACGTATGCACAGGCTCTTTGCGAGGCAGGAAGAGACCGAGAACCACTTAAGTTCTAGAGTTGATGAATGAGCATAAAGGGTGTGTGAAAGAATTCTTCCAAGCGTTAAGTTCAAGAGAAAGAACGCAAAGATCTTAAGCCTTTCAGAGCTAACAAAGCTCAGGAAGAATAGCGAGTTTGAAGTATCAAAAGGGAAGGTTCCTTTGTTTGGAAGACGAACGAACGAGATCTGTTAGGGAAGATCCAAGGTCCGTTGTGACCGTTGGATATGGGAAGGAGCGTGGGAGTTAACCCCTTGAGTCCTTCGGACTTCGCGAGTTCGACGAATTGAGCAAGTTCGTCGTAAGGGAGGTAAAATCCCCGAAGTCCCGAAGTTAATCTGAGGATGCCTGGGAGCCATACCAACTGTGAGATCTATGATTTAGTCAACCCGACACTGACCAACTCTGGGAGATTTCAGTCGAGGAGTGAGTCAACCTCCTGAAGGCCCGGAGGCTGGAGTTCACTTGAGTCGTCAATCATCATATTTAAATCATTGGCCTGCCAAATTTAATGGAAATTATTGTTTTGGTTGAAATTGTGTATTTTGAAGATATTGACAGCATAATGCAACTCTCTGTTAAGGATTTTAAGGATTTTAAGGATTTACCATTTTTTTAAAGTAAAATGGTAAATGATATGTATGTGTTGAAATAACATTTAGTTTGTCAAACAAATTGAATTCATTGATGAGGAGTGAGGAGTTTTTTTACTAATATGTAAAATTCAATCCATGGGAAGTTTTCTTGGAGTCACTTTGAAATAGTGTTTGAACATGCATTTGCATCCAAATATATTATATTAGATTATCTCATAACCCATGTACAAATAAGTGAATTAAAACCCACATCTATATTCTTCAATTAAAATAAACCAACTAAATTACCAATTACTATTATAAATAAAATTAAATCACAATATATTAAAATATTAAAAAAACCCAAATTTTCATTTTTCAAAATTAAATTATTTCATTAAAATATATCACCAAATAATAAATACTACACAATTTATTTATCTATCAATTTATTTATCTATTTATTGATTTCAAACAAAACCATATAACTCATCATCATTAAAATATATCAACAAATAATAAATGCTACACAATTTATTTATTGATTTTAAACAAAACCATATAACTCATCATCATTCTGCTTGCTTTCCCGTTACACAGAGTTGGTTCCTTCCATATAATTAAATAATTAAATAAAAATAAATAAAATTTTGTTAATGCCAACGGCAGGGTGTTTGGTCGTTGTATATAATTTATTCAAAATCACAAATTAATCATTTTTGTTTAAATTCGATGAAATAAAAAATCTATACATAGTATAGTTCAAGTCAAGGTTGTTTTAGGTTTCTGAAAGTTTTGGATAGTTTCAGAGATCCTCAGAGCCCTTAAAGGAATTATTTTATTGGAACTTTGACTCGTAAAATTACACCGGAAAATAGTTTTGAACTGTATTGGATATAGCCGTAAAATATGGCTGCCGGATTTCATTTCAACCCAGGTTAAGTCTACAATGCTATTTTCGGTAAATTTTTGCTTCCATTTTCTTGTTAAAGTCAGGCCGTCTTAGCTCAGCTGGTAGAGCGCGTGGCTTTTAACCACGTGGTCGTGGGTTCGATTCCCACAGACGGCGATACTTCTTGTGTATACCTTTGTGAGTTTGCTAAATTCGGCCGAATACTGAACAATTCAATCAAAGACAAATAACCTCTCGATTTAATGAGATCAACAATAAAAAGTGCGAGGATTGTCACGCCAACAATTTTTGGGCAGTGGGATGGTCATAATACACTATGAGGTGGCCTAGATGGATTCTACAACCTGCATGCATGTGCATTGAAGCATCGATAAATTGAATAGTGGATGAGTTAATTCTTGAGGTTGAAAAAAAACCTCCTTTGATTGCATGTGTATAAATGGAATTGGAAAGACATTAAAAAAACTTATAGCCATGTAAACACTTTTTTTTAAGGAGAATGTAGAAGAGACTCTACAAGTAAATTTAAATTTTTATATGGATGAAATTGAAAGATATCAAAATAATTTTAAATATAAATATTTTGGTGCTTAAAAGATCTTGAGTTAAGATAGAGTTACCTGTGTCTTAATGTTCGATATTCTTTTTTAATTTATTATTTTTTACATTACGTTTTTTAAATATATTTTGATTTACAAGTATGGATGTTGAACATCTCATCCATGTTGGGTTGTTATTTTTAAAAAATATTAAATTGGATTAACTTATATCACATGTCATGTCAATTTTAGGAACAAACTCTACACATTTTTCTCATTCTTCATTGTATTACACATCTAGCTTCTAACATTGCAATTATTACATGTAATAACCAAATATGTTTTATGTAATAACCTAATATGTTTTATGTAATAACCAATTATTACATAAAACATATTAGGTGGGGGTGGGCGGAGATAATTTGTTTTCATATTATCTCCGCCCACCCCCATCTAATATGTTTTTCATATTATCTCCCTGCACCCCCACTCTCATATATGAGGGTGGGGAGGTTAATATGCAAACCATATTAAGTGGGGGAAAGGGAACGCCTAAGTGAATGTATATGGTTGCATTTCTCCAAGACAAAAGGTGTTTTTTTTTTATGGTCCATAAATAACCAATAGAGGAATTCAATAGGTTCCATGAATAGGAGGAATTGAGGGTGAGCATTTCATCGCGAGACATTTTCATGGGTTGTTGGTACAACTTAGTGAAAGGCTAGAAACAATTGGGTTGGATGAGATCAATAGGTCACAATGCACAAAAATCAAAGAAGACACTACTCACACATAGATATGATTTGATTGATACTCATTAATAGATCCCACCATTTAAGTGGCCTTTTGTATTGGAAAAATTACTGTGTTATACGTTAATATGATTCCTTTCAACTTGACAAATTACATGAATTTTCTTTAATATGATTTTGAATCCATTTCTCTGGAGCTTTTCTTCCCCTTTCGCTTTAGTAATCATTTTACATTTTATTATCAAAAAGTGTTATCTGTCGAGTGCGATACTGGTCCAAGTGGATACTGGTGGCCACCCACATGATCCACTAATTCATAATGGTTCCACATCTTGGCAGTTTTTCTACAGTTTTTTGGGTCCCAAACTTCCGGGGTCGTTTTGAGTCCCTAAACGACATTTTTTTGGCGCAATAGCGCATCACTTGTGGCCAAAGGAAAATGTTGGGCCATTCATAATGTGTACTTCTCAGATAGACCTTTCTGACGGGATACCGAGTGCCCCAAACGAATATTGATGCAAAAGTTCTTCCCCCGAGAAGTTGACGTATCAACTAACCACACTGGGGCCCACAAACCTTTTGGAATTTCATCTTCCGGGGTTAGGGTTTTGGATGTTTAGGGTTTTCCCATTGATGATTTATGTTAAAAGGCCTTTTTGGCTTCTTTGTAATCAACTTCTTGTGAATGAGTGTAGCCAATACATCTCTCTCTTTAGGTATAATCTACCACCATTCCAACTAGTTTGTGTTCTTTGCAATTTATAGTATTTTGTGTACGAGTCATTAATAGAATCTCAATTTAACCGTATTACTATGTTTCTTGCAATATCTCTGTGTGTTTCCTTGTTATATCTTTTCCTTCATTTCGTTCTCAATATGATCCAGATCAATGGTATTGGAGCAATTTGCTCCTGGTCATTTCTTAGTGCATGACCCTGATGAGGTCAAGGTATAGAGAGTTGGGTCTCGAGCTAGTTTCTCTTGAGGATAACTTCTCTCACCAACCCAAGTGACCTCCCATGGAGGAATAAAGGAGAGATGATAGAGAAGGAGATCTTATCAAACTTTTTCTCGAGGAATCCCTCACATGAAAAAGGAATGATATGATGGACAATTTCGCCCAGCTCCTTCAACAATTGCCAACAACAATAGAGGCACCTTCAACTAGCAGTCACTTCAGAGGTGTGAGACCCTTCAAGGTACACATTAAATTTAATATTTATTTATTTGAAGGCCATATAGATGCCAACATTTTGGAAAAATGGTTAAGTTTTCGAAAGGGTTATTTCTTTGTCCAAATTTTTTCCAACAATGAAAAAATCACCTTCACGCTCCTTAAATCCCTTCCCCATGTTAGATATTGGTGTGAAACTTACTGTGAGCAACATGTTGGAGATGATTCTATAATTTTTAGGCTAGGACCCACTTGGATAGATTTTTTTGATGCCCTCAAGGACCAATACTACCCTATTGGAAACTACGATGACCAGTACATGAGATGGACAACTCTACATTAGGAGAGAGACCAGATAATGCCATAGTACACCAAAATCTTCCATACCTTGCACACAAATATGGGTATTAAAGACTTTGAGCGACACTTGGTTTTGAAGTACTACAGTGGCCTACATAGGTACATCCAAACATATATGGAGTTCCTCGACATATGTTCATTGGGATCCACTTACTGATATGCTATCAAGATTGAGCAAAAGTTCAAGAAAAAAATAAGCGGGATTTCAGTTCTACAAATCCATCACAATAGAAGCATAGTAAAGGTGGTTGAACTCCCACAAAAAAGGAAAAATCAAGGATGACCAACCCCGGGAAAACTATCCCAAGCCACGAGCAAAGAAGGGAATAGGAAGTCAAAGTTGGACATTGGAAAGTGGTGCGATTTCCACAAAATCCCTTGGCACAACACTGATGAATGTTGCTCCAAAAAATCATTGTTGGATGAGATGAAGGCCTCAGAGTCAGATGTTGGATCAGACTCTGATTCAGAACTGTAGAAGGGAAAATGGATCATTGATGTAGAACCTGATGTCACCATCGCTACCACAAAGGTCTAGCCATAGGAACTGGAGGAATCTAAAGAAGGGGATCACCTCTTCCACTCATAGATGTCGAAGAAGGGGACCCCACTCCATTTCATTATTTATAGAAGTAGCTAAAATAACCTAATCTATGTAGAGGTCATCAAGAGGTTGAACCTAACAACGACGCCACACCCTCAACCATACACCATCAGTTGGCTTAGCCAAGGACGAGACATTTGTGTCAGCCAAAAATGTTTCCTTCTCTATGACATCGATCCCTTCAAAGATGAGGTAATGTGTGGTTTTTCCCCACTTGAAGTTTGTAATGTTATTTTAGGACAACCATATATGTGGAAGCGTCATGTTGTTTATGACTCTAGGCCCCTTAGTGTCATTATTATTACTTTGGGAGGTCGACTCTACAAGGTACCAAAGGCAATCCCAACTATTGCAATCTCTTTGATCATCATGAAGCAATGTAGAAAGGTGGTCTCTCAAACCAGGATATTTTCCTCTTTATGGTCTGGTCAAAATGTGAATGGAAGATCAATGCAACCACCAAAACCTCTACACGATGTCTCTCTACACAGTAGAAGCAAGTGGACAAGATAGTAGAAGAACACAAAGACATATTTGTGTCACCTACTGGGGTGCCTTTGCACTGTCAGGTAAATTACTCAATTGATTTGACACTTGGTGCTCCTCTACCTACTGTATATAGGTTCTCTATTATGGAGAATGAAGAAATCAAATGCTAGATCTAAGAGCTAATTCTAAAGGGCCATATTAGACTAAGATCCTCATCTTGAATGAGCTCAATTGTTCTGGTATAGAAGAAGGATGGGACACAACGACTCTGTATTGATTACAGATCCCTAAACAATATCACAATCAAGAACAGGTACCCAATCCCCTTGATTGATGATCTTCTAGATCAACTCAAGGGTGCAGAATTTTTCAATAAGATTGATATGAAGTCAGGCTACCACCAGGTGTCGATTGAGAAAACTGATGTATGAAATACAACCTTCAAGTCTAAATAATGCCTCTTTGATTGGTTGGTCATGCCTTTCGACTTGACTAATGCCCCATCCACATTCATGTGAATGATGGATGATTTATTGCACCCATTCACAATTTCCTTTGTGGTTGTATATCTAGATGACAACCTCATATTTAGAAAAACATGGGAGGAACATTTGAAGCACATTCAATAGGTCTTGGGCACCCTACGACAACACAATTTACACGCCAATTTGGATAAGTGTTCCTTTGGCATGCAAATAATTCAATATTTGGGATACATCGTAGATGAGTAGGGTGTGCATGTGGATCCAACCAAGATCCAAGTCATTCGTGTTTGGCTGACCCTGAAGACACTAACCGAGCTCAACAACTTCTTGATCCTCACCAACTTCTACCGTAGGCTTGTGTTGGGGTTCTCTCGTATCGCTTGGGCCCTAAATCAGGGAAACAAGGGTGGCTCCAAGGCCAAGTTTGTTTGGGATACATCACAATAGAAAGAATTCGAGGATTTGAAATACCACCTATGCTCAACACCAATCTTTATTCTTCCAGACCTGCAACAAGCATTTTAAATTGAGACAAATGCTTCAGATCATGCTATTGATGCAGTTCTCACTCATCATCAGAATATGGTGGCCTATCACAATGAAACCCTATCTGATGTTGTTCGCAAATACCCCATCTACGAAAAAGAGATTTACTCCATTATGCAATCATGTCGAAAATGGAAGCATTACATTTTGGGAAAGAAAATGATTATCCACGTTGATCATAGGCCTCTGCAATGCATGCATACACAAGGAAAGTTACATAATGACTACCATCAAAAGTGGTCCACTTACTTGCAATAATTCCACTTGAACATCAAGTACAAGAAGGAAATCACCAACCATATTTCAAACTACCTCAGTTGACCCCTGGTTGTGGTGCTAAACAAAGTTCTTAACTCCTATGGGCATGAGACTTTTTGGGTGGCCACAATTATACAACAATGTAACACACCCACTATGAAAATCAAAATTTTCGTCGATTCGTTGAGGATCAAAATCCCCGAAATACTCACGGGGGCCTATCGTCAGCTAGTTCCTCATATGTTCACCTCCATGTGGTTGTGGGTCATGACTATGGGCTGAACCAGTATGACGTCTCTTCACACTTCGCAACTCAGTGCTACCAGAACGTCGAGTCTTTCAACTCTGCAAACCTCGAAGCTCAAAAATAGTGGAACGCCGAACCCCGACAGGGCTAGCGAGTGGAAAGTTTTCCGCTTGGGGTCTTGTCCACGTGACCTTGCTCCGTGTCCATGCGCTTAAGCCAGCCAAGTGATTATCGGATTTTCACAATTCGGGGAATTGTGATGCATGACTTCTAGCTTTCCCCATCCAAATCCCCGAAAATTCCGAGGTCTCCAAAGTTTCCCTCCAAAGGGAGATCGACGACCGTAAGCCTCCCCTGATTCAACGGTATGGATCCTTCTGGGGTTTCGGTATTCGGGAGTTCGAAATGCAACGACTCCAAGACTCTTTGTCATTCAAATCTCCAAATTCTGTTATGGGAATTCATGTAAGAGATCGACGACTCTTAAGAGTGTGGATCCAACGGTCCACAGGATTTCAGGATTTTTCCCTGAACTCTAACCACTCACCACGCGTCTCCTTTGATGGATGGTCTAGATTCCTTCGGGACTTCTCTTTTCTATTACCAATCACGTCGGGAGTTCAGGTATCGGGATTTCACGATTTGTGAAGGCAAGGTTTCTTGCCCTTTGGTTTCCCGGATGCCAAAACGCCAAAACGTCGACCGACAACCATGTGTCCCTCCGATGGAAGGCAACGACCTTCAGCCAAAATCAACGGTCGTGATATTTTTGGGATGATCAACGGTCATGATCAAATCCCGGATTTCCTTAATGATGCAGGAGCATCGTCAACGTCAAGCGAGCGTGGGGCAAGCGCCAAGACAGTTTAGA
Organism: Picea engelmannii; assembly: GCA_009831015.1. Classification (NCBI taxonomy): domain Eukaryota; kingdom Viridiplantae; phylum Streptophyta; class Pinopsida; order Pinales; family Pinaceae; genus Picea; species Picea engelmannii. The sequence goes on along the minus strand of ML776756.1, from coordinate 417,163 downwards.
CACATGATAAATTGTTTAAAAATAAATAAATTTTGAAGATAAATGCACCAAAACGTAAATGTGATAGTTAAGGAGAGGCATACTTATATATTGTAAAGGACCTTGAGAGATCCGCTCTCGTCCATAGTAGGTAGAAAGCATTTATGTTATTAGGTAGCTTTGAATTCTCTTATTAGACAGTTTTAGGAGTGGAGGTAAAATGGATATAGACACCCTCATTGTGTAATTGTAAAATAGAAGGAGGATGCCAATTGAGAGCATAGTAGTGAAGAACATTACCAAGAAGAAGAAGAGAGCATACAGAGCTGGAACAGAGAAACTGTAATTGGAAAACACCCATGTACAGAGATTAAGTTAATAGAAGAAGTCTTAATTCAGATTCATGGCGTTGTAGTTGTTTCTTGTATGTGTACGCTGAATGGTATGTTCATAATTTTACTCTTTCTGTTATACATTTTCTTTTCTATGTTGTGTATGGATGATTTCTTGTTAAATGTTTGAAGTCCGAGAGAGAAAGAGTTAGGAAATGAGTTTCAATTGTTTCTCTATCTGAGCGAGGGATCCTGCAAGGAGAGCAATTGAGTTGTCCGGAAGGAGTGCGTTGACAGAAGGGTTCAGAGGTCTTATCTTTGAAGGTTTAGATAGGTTAACTCTTGTTCTCATTTTCCTCAAAGGTGCAGTTAGGCACAGGAGTCGTGTAAGGTGTGCACAGACCAAGTTTGAATCCAGGGTTTGTAACCTGAGAAAATTTTGAGGGACTGTTGCTGGAAGGAATTAACAGAGTCAAAGTTGTTCAACACTGAATTGACTGAATGTTTACCGCAAGGAGTGCGTGCAGGAGGTTCTTGAGAGGCTGGAAGTCGTGGAATATATCAGAGAAGGATTCGAACCTGTTAAGTCATCGAAGGGAAGTGATGAACGGTTAGAATTTTTTGTAGAGGATTAGCGAAATCTCGCCAGCCGTCTGATTTGATAGAGAAGCAAGGAGGTTACGGTTGTTACCAGAGTTTCAAGCTCAGGAGATTGTGAGCCGTTGGATCCTCACCTAGTTACTCGTCAGCCGTAGGATCTGACTAGAGTTGCACGAGGGTTAAACTCTCGCAGGCAGAGTGTAGGTCCCGAAAGGTGTCGGGATATCGAGGTGTCGGAGTTCAGAATATCGGAAGCGTAGAGGACAGGAGATCGGGTCACTTTATAGTGAAAACCTAGATTTTTATCTAGACCGTCCATCTTGAGGAGACATGTGGCAGAGATCAAGCACCCGTCGGTATTTTGGCTACCGGGGTTTTAAGTTGACAGAGAAACTACAACATCGGGGAATCGTAAGTCGCGAAATCCCGAGACTAAATCTTGACTGTCCATCAGGTGAGACAGGTGGCGACGATCAAGAGCCCATCGACATTTCGCATGTCGGATTTTTAGGATTCAGGAGGACAGGAAAACATTGGCATTTGACTTCGTGAAATCGTGAATGATCGAGGACCGTCCATCGGTTGGGACACATGGAGAAGATTGGAAGCCATCGGCATTTCGAGATTCGGCGTTGCGCGAATCCTGAAGACAGGAAGCACAGGCATTTCGGAATTGCGAAGTCCGAAACCCCGATAAGGAGGAAAGTTCTATTGTGGGGCCAATTGTCATCATATCGGAAAATCAGAATTTGAGAGATCGGAAGCCCCAAGGGCAAATGCATTTCGGCATTTGAAACCCTGAAGTCCCGAGGGAAATCAGGGACCGTTGGTCTAGTAGACGATCATGACCGTTGATCATGTTTAAGGTGGAAAGGGGTTCCTGGTTGACGTCATATAAGGATTCAGAGGATTGGGGATCGTGAGGACAAGAGGTCCAATACATTTCGACATTCGAAAACCCGAAATCTTGAAAGGAGATAGGACTGCGGTCATATAAGGGGAGGTCGTATGAACCAAAAGTCTAGGCCAAGGGGCTAATTGAAGTTAAAGCATATTGGGATATCGGAGATCGGGAAATCGAGAAGACAAAGGTTTGCGACATCGGGGATTGCGAAACCTCAAAGCCCAGAATTTTATATTCTATTGTGAACGGAAAAACGATCGGGCCTAAAGGCTGTAAGGAGCAGAAAAGCCATGTGGGTTGATTTTATTAGAGATTCTGAGGAGGAATCAAAGAGTCTCTTCAGCTTGAAGGTGGAATTAGAACGATCCTTAAGACCGGGAGGTTAGCGCAGAGGCCTTTGCTGAGGCAGAGGGTGCGTCTGCGTCAGGTTTGGTATCAGGGCACAGAAAGGGTTCTTTGCTTTCTGTAGCAAGGAAAAGGAGAATTCACCATGCCGCCAAGAAGAAGGGACATGAAAACACCCGATCTGCCAGAGGAAAGGGAAATACCAAGAAGAAGAGGTAGGCGGGTATCTGACCCAGCCATGGCAAGAGAAATGTGTGATTTACGCGCCAGACTTGAGGACATGGAGACAACACAGAGACACACAGTCGGTATTGGGGATATTAGTGATTTCGAAAGTGAAAATGAAGTTGAACATGAAGAAGAAGAATTTTTTGCGGAATATGCCACAAATGAACGCTTGATTAGAGCTGTCACAAGGATGGGTGCCAGGGAAAAAATGGACATCCCAATTTATGAAGGAAACCTGGATGTTGAAGAGATTCTAGACTGGATTAGAGCTATGGATACTTATTTCAACTATGAAGATGTCGAGGAAGATAAGAAAGTTAGACATGCTGTCACAAGGTTGAAAGGACATGCAACAATGTGGTGGGATGAATTACAAGCTGAGAGACGCTGCAAAGGCAAGCAAAAAATCAAGAGTTGGGATAGGATGATTCCGAAGATGAAGGAAAAATCCATTCCCAGAGATTACCAGATTACTTTGTTTCGAAGAATGAAAAATTTGAGATAGAAGCTGATGACAGTGAAGGAATATACCGAAGAATTCTACAGGTTGAACATCAGGGCAGGTCTTTGGGAAAGCGATGATGAAAAGGTTTCCAGGTACATGAATGGCCTGAGATATGACATTCAGGATGAGATGAGCATGGTAACCATCTGAATGGTGGAAGATGATTATCAGATGGCTCTAAAGGATGAAGAGAAGCTGAGCCAAAAGCAGGGTCAAAGAGGCCGAGGCAGAAGTCAAGCTAGGGGCAAATCAGTTGTCCAAGATAAAAACCAGAAACCCAAGGAGGACTGGAAGAAACCTTAGGCTCGAACTGAAAGAGGTGGAACCTCACAGCGAGGGAAATACGCTGAACAGAGAGGGAAACATACTGAACAAAGAGGAGATTATGCTGATAATAATACTTTTCCTCGTACTAGAGGTAGAGGAAGAGGAAGAGGTGGAGTAATAAAATGCTTCACGTGTGGAAAGAATGGACACAAATCTTATGAATGTCCAGATAAGAAGAAAGAGAGTGGAGAGAATCACATCACTGAATCACAGAGGAAGAATGTTGAGGCAGAAGATGTTGAAGGCGGAAGATCGCTGATGATGTGGAAAGTTCTTTTGACACCACAGAAGGAGGTGGAAAATCTAGTACAGAGAAACATACTTTTTCGGACTACTTGCAAAACCAAGGACAGGGTATGTAAGGTCATTGTGGACAATGGTAGCATGGATAATCTCGTTTCAATGGAGATGGTAGAAAAGCTGGAGCTAGAGAGAAGTGAACATCCAAGTCCATATAGAGTTTCATGGCTACAAAAGGGACATCAGGTAAATGTCACTAAACAATGTTTAGTTGAATTTAAGATAGGAGAATATAATGATAAGATACTCTGTGATGTTATTCCCATGGATGTTTTTCATTTATTGTTGGGTAGACCGTGGCAATGTGACATAAATGTGATTCATGATGGGAGGATGAACACATATACCCTAGAAAAGAATGAGAGAACTCACATGTTGCTTCCAATCAAAGATAAGGAGGTGAAACCTGAAGTAAGTAACACTGTACTTCTCATGAGTGGGAAGGAACTCCTTAACGAGGTCAAGAAGAAGGAGGAACCACAATTCTTTGTGGTTAGGAAGCCAATGTTTGTTTTAACCAACACAAGGATAGATGATTTACCAGAAGAGGTTCAGGAACTGTTGGAAGAGTTCGATGACATAGTAGTAGACGAACTACCTCGTTCGTTGCCACCAATCAGAAGTGTGAATCATCATATTGATCTCATACCTGGAACCAATTTACCTAACAAAGCAGCGTAAATATTAACGCCACAGGAGAATGAAGAGGTCAAAAGACAAGTTCAGGATTTGTTGGATAAGGGGTTGGTTAGAGAAATCTTGAGTCCATGTGATGTTCCGACAGTACTCAGCCCAAAGAAAGACGGAGGCTGGAGGATGTGTATTGATTCAAGGGCAATTAACAAGATAACCATCAGGTATAGATTTCCATTGCCAAGGATGGATGATCTGATGGATTGCTTAAGTGGAGCAATTTTTTTTTCGAAGATTGGTTTGAAAAGTGGATATCACCAGATTTGTATGAGGGAAGGTGATGAATGGAAAACAACCTTCAAGACTAACGAAGGGTTGTATGAATGGCTTGTTATGCCGTTTGGTTTAACAAACGCACCAAGTACCTTCATGAGGTTGATGAACGAAGTCCTAAAGGATTTCATCAGAGAATTTGTCATTGTGTATCTGGATGATATATTGATCTTCAGTAAAACAGAGGCAGAGCATCTAAAACACTTAGCTACAGTGATGAAGAGATTACAACAAGATAAATTGCTGATAAACATGAAGAAATCCTCATTCATGAAGACATAACTCATCTATTTGGGCTTTGTTATTTCTGTAGATAAATTGAGGATGGATCCAGACAAGGTGGAAGTGATTAAGAATTGGCCATCACCGAAGAGCATATTTGAGGTGAGAAGTTTTCACGGATTGGCTAGTTTCTACCGAAAATTCATCGGGAATTTCAGTGGAATTAGTGCACCGATGATGGACACAGTGAAGAAAAGACATAAATATTTTCACTGGACAGAAGAGGTTGAGAAGAGTTTTAATCTATTGAAGAGGAAAATCACGGAACAACCAATTCTGGTGTTGTCAGATTTCCAAAAGACATTTCAAGTGAAATGCGATGCAAGTGGATTTGCAATAGGGGTAGTCTTGAGTCAAGAAGACAGGCCAATAGCATACTTCAGTGAGAAGCTGAATGAAGCGAAGGTGAAGTACTCCACATATGACAAGGAGTTTTATGCTCTCATTCAGGCATTAAAGAAGTGGAGACACTATTTGATTCCGAAGGAGTTTTTCCTATACAGTGACAATCATGCACTACAGTTTGTGATTCGACGGGAAAAGTTGAATCAAAGACATGTAAAATGGGTTGAATACATGTAGAACTTTACTTTTGTAACTAAGCATATTTCTGGAACTGCTAACAAGGTTGTTGATGCTTTGAGCAAGAAATTTTTGTTGTTGTAGGAGTTCAGAGTTAAAACACTGGGTTTTGATGACCTCAAGGACATGTACAAAGATGATCCAGATTTTAAGAAGGCGTATGAAGTAGCTGAGAATCCAATTCTCAGAGATAGAAGCCAATGGACATAATACATAATCCAGGAAGGATTGTTGTTTAAAGGTAATCAACTTTGTATTCCAAAATTCTCCATGAGGGAGAATTTGCTAAAGGAGAAACACAGTGGAGGATTGGTCGGGCACTTTGGTCACGACAAGACATTCGCAAAATTGAATGAGTCATATTTTTGGTCGGGAATGCGAGAAGATGTCAAGAGGTTTGTGGACAGATGCAGAATTTGCCAGCATTCGAAAGGAAAGAGACAGAATGCAAGATTTTATCAACCATTGCCAATACCTGAGAGGCTGTGGGATGCAGTCAACATGGATTTCATATTTGGGTTTCCAAGGATGCAAAGAGGGTTTGACTCAATATTTGTGGTGGTGGATAGATTTTCCAAAATGGCACACTTTATTCCATGTCAGAAAACCAGTGACGCAACTCACATTGCGAATCTGTTTTTCAAAGAAGTCATTCGACTTCACAGCTTACCAAGGAGCATAGTTTCGGATCGAGACACTAAGTTCGCGGGACACTTCTGGAGAACTTATGGAAGAAGTTGGGAACTAACTTGTCATTCAGTTCGGCTTATCATCCTTGGACGGATGGACAAACAGAAGTGGTAAACATGAGTTTAGGAGACTTGCTGAGGATCTTGCTGACAGAACACCACAACCAATGGGACAACATATTACCACAGGCAGAGTTTGCTTATAATGATTCAATCAATAGAGGCACAGGACAAAGTCCATTTCAAATTGTTTATGGCATGCATCCGAGAGGAATTTATGAGCTGAGGGATTCAGAACAGATTGCGATTAGGAGCGCTAGTGCAGAAGACTTCGCGGAAGCGATGAAAGAACTTCACAGCCAGGTGAAGGAGCGTTTACAGAACTCGAGCCAGGAGTATAAGCGAAGAGCAGATCAACATAGGAGACAACTTCAGTTTGAGGTTAGTGATTTGATTCTGGCACATCTGCGAAAGAAAAGGTTCCCGAAGGGGACATATAACAAACTGAAGATGAAGAAGATCAGACCATGTAAGGTCTTGAAGAAATTTGGAGCAAATGCTTATGAGATTGAATTACTCGATGGGATTGGAATTTGTCCGATATTCAGTGTCTCAGATTTGTATCCATACAAAAATGGGGAAGCAGGGACAAGTGATGAACAACCAAAGATCCAATGGACAAAGCAGATTCATGTTGCAGAGAAGCAACATATGGAAAGCATACTAGACAAAAGAATTAGCAAGAAGACCAGAAGAAAACAATACTTTGAATACTTAGTCAAGTGGAAAGGACATCCAGTTGAAGATGCTAGCTGGGAGAATGAAGCAGAGATTCAGAAGCATGGGCAGACCGTGTGAGAGCTCATGGATAAAAGCCCATGAAAATTTTCAAGCGAGGGAGTATGATACAAGAGCATCGTCAACGTCAAGCGAGCATGGCGCAAGCGCCAACACATTTTAGACACATGATAAATTGTTTAAAAAAAAAAAAACTTTTGAAGATAAATGTGCCAAAACGTAAATGTGACAGTTAAGGAGAGGTGTACTTATATATTGTAAAGGACCTTGAGCAATCCGCTCTCATCCATAGTAGGTAGAAATAATTTATGTTAGTAGGTAGCTTTGAATTCTCTGATTAGATAGTTTTAGGAGTGGAGGGAAAACGGATATAGACACCCTCATTGTGTAATTGTAAAATAGAAGGAGGATGCAAATTGAGAGCATAGTAGTGAAGAACATTACCAAGAAGGAGAAGAGAGCATACAGAGATGGAACAAAGAAACTGTAATTGGAAAACACCCATGTACAGAGATTAAGTTAATAGAAGAAGTCTTAATTCAGATTCATGGCGTTGTAGTTGTTTCTTGTATGTGTATGCTGAATGGTATGTTCATAATTTTACTCTTTCTATTATACATTTTCTTTTCTATGTTGTGTATGGATGATTTCTTGTTAAATTTTTGAAGTATGAGAGAGAAAGAGTTAGGAAATGAGTTTCAATTGTTTCTCTATCTGAGCGAGGGATCCTACAAGGAGAGCAGTTGAGTTGTCTGCAAGGAGTGCGTTGACAAAAGGGTTCAGAGGTCTTATCTCTGAAGGTTCATATAGGTTAACTCTTGTTCTCATTTTCCTCAAAGGTGCAGTTAGGCACAGGAGTTGTGCAAGGTGTGCACAGACCAAGTTTGAATCCAGGGTTTGTAACCTGAGAAACTTTTGAGGGACTGTTGTTGCAAGGAATGTGCGGAGTCGAAGGTGTTCAACACTGAATTGACTGAAGGTTTACTGGAAGGAGTGTGTGTAGGAGGTTCTTGAGAGGCTGGAAGTCGTGGAAGATCTCAGAGAAGGATTTGAACCTGCTAAGTCACCGAAGGGAAGTGACGAACGGTTAGAATTTTTTGTAGAGGATTAGCGAAATCCCGCCATCCGTCCGATATGATAGAGAAGCAAGGAGGTTACGGTTGCTACCAGAGTTTCAAGATCAGGAGATTGTGAGTCGTTGGATCCTCACCTAGTTACCCATCAGCCGTAGGATCTTACTGGAGTTTCACGAGGGTTAAACTCTCACAGGCAGACTGTAGGTCCCGAAAGGTGTCGGGATATCGAGGTGTCGGAGTTCAGAATATCGGAAGCCTAGAGGACAGGAGATCGGGTCACTTTATAGTGAAAACCTCGATTTTGATCTGGACCATCCATCTTGAGGAGACAAGTGGCAGAGATCAAGCACCCATCGGTATTTCGACTACCAGGGTTTTAAGTTGACAGAGAAACTACAACATCGGGGAATCGCAAGTCGCGAAATCTTGAGACTGAATCTGGACCGTCCATCAGGTGAGACAGGTGGCGACGATAAAGAGCCCATCGACATTTCACATGTTGAATTTTCAGGATTTAGGAGGATAGGAAAACATTGGCATTTGACTTCGTGAAATCGCGAATGATCGAGGACCGTCCATCGATTGGGACACGTGGAGAAGATCAGAAGCCATCGACATTTCGAGATTCGACGTTTCGCGAATCCTGAAGACAGGAAGCACAGACATTTCGGAATTGCGAAGTTTGAAACCCTGATAAGGAGGAAAGTTCTATTGTGGGGCCAACTGTCATCATATCGGAAGATTGGAATTCGAGAGATCGGAAGCCCCGAGGGCAAATGCATTTTGGCATTTGAAACCTTGAAGTCCCGAGGGAAATCAGGGACTGTTGGTCTAGTAGACGATCAAGACCGTTGATCATGTTTAAGGCAGAAAGGGGTTTCTAGTTGACGTCATATCGGGATTCAGAGGATTGGGGATCCCGAGGACAAGAGGTCCAATACATTTCGACATCCGAAAACCCGAAATCCCGAAAGGAGATAGGACTGCGGTCATATAAGGGGAGGTCGTATGAACCAAAAGTCTAGCCCAGGGGGTTAACTGAAGTTAAAGCATCTCGGGATATCGGAGATCGAGAAATCGGGAAGACAAGGGTTTGTGACATCGAGGATTGCAAAACCTCGAAGCTCGAAATTTTATTTTTTGTTGTGAACGGAAAAGCGATCGGGCCTAAAGGTTGTAAGGAGCAGAAAATCCCCGTGGGTTGATTTTATTAGAGATTCCGAGGAGGAATCAAAGAGACGCTTCGACTCAAAGGTGGAATTAGAACGATCCTTAAGACCGGGAGGTCAACGCAGAGGCCTTTGCCGAGGCAGAGGTTGTGTCTGCGTCACTTAATCTCATTCACACCTCACACCATTTTGGGGTTTCAATGATCGAGATTTTGCGACTCGTAAAGACAAGGGTTCTTGCCCTTTGGTTTCCCGAGTGCCGAAACGCCGAAGAGCTTACCAGGAGCCACGTGTACTCTATAGATGGATGGTCCAGGTACTTCCATGGACCATGGGGATCTACGGTCCCAATTCCTTCATCTCTTGCAAGGGTAAAAAGGGTCGTGGAATTAAGGTTTGCGTCTCTTCCTCAAATCTAACGATCATTACAGACCTTGGAACCTTCTAGAGGATCATGTTCGTGCATTTCTTGCAAAGGCGGAGATGGGTCAAGGTACTATCGTCCACGTTCCTTCCCCACATATAATGGTTGTTACCAACCTTGGATCCTCCAAAAGGATCTCGCGACACGTGGCCTCCCTTAATTGGACGGACCAGATCTATTTTGGGATTTCCACCATGGAGTGTCCCAATCTCTTGTCATCAGGACTCCCAAATTCTCGAAATCCGAAACCCCGATACCGACTCTTCTTTCAGGACTTTCGCCCCTGTTCACGAGGGCTTAACCCTCATGTATCTCCTAACAGATCCATCGACTATCAGGTTTTCTAACTAAGATCTGACGGTTCAGATCGTCCCACGCTGTGCACTCTCCCACTACTCCCTGGACGTGGAAAAACCAACGATCCATATACTCTCACGGACCTTGGGGATCTACGGTCCCGATTTCTTCGCTACTCACGAAGATAAAGGAAAAGGGGTAAGGCATGTAAAGTCCTCGTTTCTTCCTCCAACCTAACAATCATGAATGACCATAGATCTTCCTACAGGATCTCATCCGTTGATCGAAACCTATCCCTACGTTGCTATTTCGGGATTTCAAGAGGATCATTCTTCCTCGTACAAGGTTACTAAGACTTGCGCCTTCAAATCCTATTCCAGGTTCTTGGTAAGCTCTCCAAGAAGGGTATCTCTGTGGGGAGGTCTATTCTAGGTATTCCTGGGGACGAATAAGGACATAGATCTCCCAAAAGTAGACTTGAGGTCCAAATTAATACAATATGCGTATATATATATACAAATCTATCTATAACATAAGACATATGTGGTCCTTCCAGTAAAAACATGCAACCACCATTTCTGATCAAAACACTACACAGGCAGTCTTATACTCAAACCATTCACAAACTGCACAGACTATGAGCATACATGTCAGCAAATAAATTTCAAGATTCAAGATGTAAACACTTATCAGAAATAACACTGGATGTGACTGCAACTGCTGAGAGGGGTGCTCATTTCCACCCAACCGTAGGCTCAGCGACTCCCAATGGATTTACCACTAGCCACCCCGGAGCTGAGACCACGATGCTATGAGACTACGTCTCTATTTTCCAGTGACCGAGAACAAAGGTTACTCTCCTTCTTCTCTGCTATCACTCACTCTATATTTTTCTAGAGTTCTCTTCCTCTTTCCCCCGCGTCTGCCCTTGATCACCCACACTTCTTGCCTTTTCTCTGTTCAGTGAGGTTGTGTGTGGCACGATTTTCCTTGCAGTGGTCAGGTTTGAGGACTCTACAGATGGGCGGTTCACCCCCATCCCTCATTACTCATGAGGAGCCCTTTACCTACCAACCTGATGAGTCATTTAATTTGGAGCCAGCGAGCCGCTCTTGGTTCTTTGGGCCAGTGAAGTCCAAATACGGTATTGGTTTCAGTGGAAGTTAATGCCACCATTCCAGGTGCCTTCCACCACCTTTCTCCATCCATAATGGTCTCTTTTCCAGCATATCCCCTCTCAGCAGTCCTGCAATATATATTCATAATATTATTCACATTCATCGACCTTTTTCACAAGGTCCATTCACATCACACATTCACATTTTTGGGTTTGCCACAGTTCTTGGCCAGCATAGTTATTTTTATAAATTGGGGGAAACAGTGTGTTACAAACAATGACTATGACTTTGCAACTACACATTAGACATTGAGCACGGGCAAACTAGTTCCATACTTTCATCTCAAGGATGGAATGTTATGCCATTTGATCCATATCTGTGTTCCTTCAATCGATCATGAAAATATTATTTGGGAGGCTCATTACTTTCGGGTGGCATGACACTTTGGCATGGAAAAAATAGTGGCATTAATGCAAAATCATTTTTATTGGCTGAAGATTTGACACTATGTCATCAATTGTATCATATGTTGCACTGCCTACAACATTTTCAAACCCACCATTAAGAAACATGGGCTATACACCCCTCTACCTACTCCTGATAGGCCTTGTGAGTCCATCTCCATGGATTACATGTCCGATCTACCTTCAACCAAGCATGGTAATGACTGTGTCTTTGTGGTTATTGATCGATTCTCTAAGATGGCAGTTTTGACTCTCTGCAAGAAGAGTATCACAATTGAGGCCACTTCTAAGCTCTCATCCGAGGTTCATTTTGGGCTCCTGCAGACCATTATTTATGATCATGACAATAGGTTCCTGAGTACTTTTTGCTCCAGCGTATGGTCAATGTTGGAAACCAAGTTGACCAAATTGACTACTTTCCACCCACAAACTGATGGAAAAACAAAGGTATTCAACATCATGATTGTTCATATCTTGAGGATGTACAATCCCTAACATCCACACACATGGGATGGGAGCCTTCCTTATGTACAACATAGCTACAAAAGAGCCCTCCACAACTCTACTGGAGACAACCCTTTTTAGGTGTGCTTGGGGTTAGAACCATTGGCCCCCATTGATGTAGCTCTACCCATTGTAGTTTCATAGGAGGAGTCCTCCCATGCTCAGACTGAGGTTAATCAAGAAGCCAAATTTGTTGAACAAATCGATCACATCCAACAACAAGTTCATGATATTTTGCAGAAAGATAACACCAAGTACAAGCAATTCCACAATCAACATCAGGTACCGCACAAGTTTCAAGTGGGAGATAAGGTATGGTTGCATTTGCAGAAAGAGTGCCTCAAAGGACCCCATTGGAAGCTATTCCCACTATGATATGGGCCTTACACCATCACCAAGGCTGTGGGTGAGGATTCTTTTGAATTAAGTATTTCCCCTTTCCTTGGCTACCTAATATTTAATGTGGCACTGCTTCAACCATATTTTCCACCTCTCTTGGACACTTCTGACATTATCGAGCACTTGGCCCCTATATAACTCAATCCTGATTGCATTGAACAAGAGGCGGTTGATCAAAACATGGACACTGAGATGAGGGGAACCCGCTAGTAGAACATCCAACTCTATCGGGTCATCAAAGTAGGGCATCTTTTTAACCAGGGAAAGTGGCTCACAAGGAGTCAGATTCAACATAAGTTTCCTTATCTGATGGAGGAACTTGACACAATGTGGACCATTGCTTCCTAAAGGGGGAGGACTAATCTAGGTGGATACTAGTGGCCACTTGTCAATTTTCACATGCAACTCTATGTGACTAATTTTCAGATTTAAAAATTGCTTCCTAGTGACCAAACATTAAAATCCTAGCTGTTATCACTGAACAATTTTACACTGAAAATAATTGATTGAAATTATATGCAATGGAAACAACAAGATTAGAGATGAATCATCAAAGCACATGAGACACAAATTTCAATTTTGTAACCTTGTTAACTTCATAAATTTTGAGGGAAAAACCATCCCTCTCAACCAATACAATATCACCAAATCTAAGGACAAACTTGTTCTCCAATAACCATACAAATAAGAAAAACCAAACCTCAACAAATATCCTGAAAATTTATTCTCCTAGGTGTATAAGTCTCCTAGGTGTATAAGTCTCCTTACCACTATTTCCATACTTCCTAGCAAAAGTGTTTACTCACTTATGATGGCTCCATGATGCCACACAATGATGACATATCACAATGAATTCTCTTGTTTATATACAAGTCTAATGGGTGATTTTAGGAGCCCTTCCTGAACTCAACAATTAATTAGAATATTTTGTTCCTCTTTGTAGGTGTGACACCTCATCACAAGCCCACAAATCCCATCAAATTTCCCTTGAGGCCCTGACCTCATTCCGAGGCTGATTTCAATGAAACAAAAGGCTAATATGGTACCAATGAATATTCACACATGCTTGATACCTTGGATTCTTGTGGGAATACCTCCCAAAGATAAAAAAATAAAAAAATCAGCACTCCCTCTTAGTGAGAGAGCTATTCTCCACCACTCCTAGCTAGCTTGTTTTTGAAGTAGACAAACTTCCCCTTCACTAGGGTTTTGGTGAGAATATCTGAAATCTGCTCGTTCGTGGAAATGTGATGGAGATTTACTACTCCCTTCTATAATTTGTCTCTGATGAAGTGATATCCGATCTCAATGTGTTTTGACTTGTCTTGAAACATTGGATTCTTTGAGAGCTTGATGCAAATCTTGTTGTCATAGTGAATCATGATGTTTCCAACTCTTGTCCAAATAATCCTGCAAGAAGCTTGCGAAGACAAATAGATTCACAACTTGCCAAACTAGCTGCCATATACTCTGCTTCTTATGAGCTAAGTTCCACAGAATTTTGTTTCCCGATGTACCAAGAAACACTTATTGATCTCAGGATGAAACAACCACTAGAAGTGATCTTCCTATCAACTTCAATACTTGCAAAAACCGAGTATGAATATCCATGTAGCCTCACTCCATCATTTACGACATATCTCAGACCAAATCCAACCATACCTCGAAGGTACCTAAGCACATGTTTTGTTGCAACCCAATGCTCTTTCCTCGGCTCTACCATGAAATGACTCAAGGTGTTGACAACAAAAACAATATCTAGTCTGGTGTGAACCAGATACATTAATGACCCAATAAAATTCATGTACATCTTGGGATCCACCAATTCTGAATCTGAAGCCCCCACTATATTCAGATTGGTGGTCATAGGTGTGGTCATGGACTTACAATGCATCATCCCAAATATTTTCACTATCTCAACTGCATACTTCCCCTGTCTAAGGAAGATTTCTCTTGGTTGTTGTCACACCTCTAATCCCAAGAAGTAATGCATCAATCCTATATCCTTCATCTCAAACTCTAAGGCCAATTCCCTTTTGCACCTGGTAATGAGTTTCTCAGCCCATGTGAGAAAGAAATCATCAACATATAACATCAATATGAGAGGATCCCTACCAACATGTAGAAGATATAGGTTGGGTTTGTATCACTCTTGGTGAATCCCAAGCTTTGCAAATACCCATCAATCCTTGAGTACCATGCCCTAGATTCCTTCTTGAGTCCATGCAATGCCTTTTTCAACCTACACACATGACTTTTCCTCCCATGTACCTCAAATCCTTGAGGTTTCTTTATGTATACCTCCTCCTCAATCACACAGTTGAGAAACGTTGTCTTAACATCCATCTAATGGATCTTCCACTTCATAACTGAAGAAAGAGAAAAAACCATCCTGATAGAAGTATACATGGCCACTGGAGAAAAGGTATCCTCATATTCTACTCTCTCTTTCTAGGAGAACCATCTTTCTACGAACCTTGCCTTATACTTCTCAATGATTCCATCTGCAGTATGATTGATATTGTAGATCCACTTGGAAATCACTACCGGCTTCCCTTTCAATCAACTATATCCCATACACCATTCTTCATGATGGATTGGTACTCATCGATCATGGCATCCTTCCAAACCTACTGGCATGTTGCTTCTTCAAAACTGGAAGGCTTAGAATCAATGATATTGCTCATAAGATACACATATGAGTCGAATGTATCTAGAGGTCTTCTTTCTCTATGGGTGTATTTGGGGGATGTATGTCCCTCAATGACCTTCAATGTCTCTCAAATCCATCTAGGTATCGTTTTTAGAGGATCCACTGGATCCACAAACTCCTCTAACTCTTGCTCATGATTTGAGGCCCGCTCCTTTGTATTGAAAGGGACTATACATTCCTTAAACTTTATAGCCTCCTGCTCCTCACCATATGATGTAATATCAAGAGAACTCCATGTTGAAATTACTTAGACAACTGAGAGANGGGGGGGGGGGAGGTGAATCAATTGTTACTGTTCTTAAAAAAATTTATGTTTGTAAAAATATTGTTACCCTTCTCCAACTGATAATCAAGATTATGCAAGACATAAACAACAAAAATAGTAAACATCAATCACACACATGATAAAACCAGAGACATATATTCATGAGGAAACCCATAAAGGGAGAAAACCTCTTCTTCTTAGAATGATAGGTAGCCTCTTCTATTTCCGTACATCATATATACTTTAGCACCAACTCAAAATGAGACTACAACCTCTTCTTTAACAAGTTGTAACTTGTGGAGAGCACCAACCCTCAAGTTTCTCTAGCACCCACTAGAAATAAGCATATTTAATCCTTATGATCTCCAACACCAACTACATGGAAGCACCTACTTCCACTTATACAAGCACCAACTTGCACACAAAAAACTCATAGTTTTTCCTAGCACCACCCTACCACCCTGTTTTCTAGCTAGAACTCCTAATATTCAAGCATGAACTTGAATAACAGAGGACCACAGTCCTTCCTAGCACCACCCTACCACCATGATTATAAAACTTTTCTTGAATAATATCTTACAACAATATAGATATGTCAATGCTTACCATTTCTTCTCTTTTATGCAATTATGATCTGGTTCTGTTTTGCAATTTTGCTATGCTTTTGTCTGTTCATACTCAGCTCGAATTGTTGTCATTTACCATATGATATTTCTCTATTCTTCTCATGCTCTTAGGTTCTCGTACATTCTGCTCTTTTCACCATTTCTTCTCTGTCCCTCTTTTGTTCTTCGTCTCTGAATTTCGTCTCACTCTGTTCATACTGTAATTTTCATTTCATACAGTTCAACTCATTTTGCAGAGAAAACAACCACATCAACTCTATCATGACATTTTTCTTTTATAATTTCCCTCATGATCCGTTACACTATGAATATCCAACCCCCAAGAACAATGATTCATTTCGTATAACTGAAACGTAACTGATCAAGAAATCACGAAGTCAAACAACAATCCTTCGATCATATTGTCTATCTAATCTGCGTCGTTGGATTATACACGCATAGGCTTGTATCGGGTGCAAAAATCCTCTCCACGTGACCATTGTCTATGACCACAAGCCAAACAAAATGGTTCTTTATCTATTTTGCTATGATCAACCCCGACTCTCCGAACTCTCGATCTCTAAAGTAGAGCCTAGTGATGCTAGCTCCTTCCCTTAATCTCTGCTGATGTGACCTCTTGCTATGACTTGGGGCCAAGTACTTCGGCACTTCGCATTTCGCGAACTCTCGAGTTAGCTCTCCTCCTTTTTCCAAAGTCTGAACTCCCGAAATCCATGTCAAATAAACGGTCCACAATCTTCTATGATCCGACGGTTCAGATATCCTCTTCGCACTTCGGGACTTCGTGTTTCGCAATGTCGGAAGTTAGATCACTTTCTTTCCTTTTTTTCCCATTTTTCGAACTCCGCTCTTGTTTGATTGACAACCCACAACATTCCTCTGATCGGCGGTCCAGATATCTCCTTCGGGAATCGACGACCCACGACATTCCTTCCCGCCCTCGTCCATTCGCAGTTGACATCAATGACAACACTGATAACACACCAAACAACTTGCCAACGATCTCCACCAACAATCTCCCCCTTTGACATTGATGACAACTTTCTTCATTCTGGCAATTCTACAACAACAATTCTACAACAATATCTTCCCGTCTCCCCCTTTGACATCGATGACAAAGGAAACACACTCCCCCTGTCATAAATGAATGGAAAAACCAGAATTATATTCACCAAAAATACAACAAATATTCAATAAGTACTCTCCCTGACAAGGTGAACAAATTATATGAAAGAAGACATGACCCCAAACTCCTAATGAATATATTCAAATGGTGTCTTTGCTAATGGTTTAGTAAATATATTAGCTATCTGTTTTGTGGAAGAAATATAATTCAGCTGAACAACTTTGTTTGTAACCTTCTCTTTGAGAAAATGATATTTGATTGGTATATGCTTAGTCTTGGAATGAAGCATATGATTCTTGGAGACACTAATGGCACTGGTGTTATCACAATGAAGTGGAATGGGATCAGTATAAGTTACCTTCAAATCTGTAAGAGTTTGTATCATCCATAATATCTGAGTGCAACAAGTAGCAACAACAATGTACTCTGCCTCTGTAGTTGACAAAGAAATAGATCCTCGCTTCTTACTAAGCCATGCTACTATTGAATCACCTAAGAATAATGCACCTCCATTGGTGCTCTTTCTCTCATCCAAACAATTTTCCCAATCAACATTTGAATATGCAGTTAATGAAAATTCTTATTCCGAGGATACCAAAGACCATAATTCATTGTACCCTTCAAATATTTGAATATCCTCTTGACATCTGCTAAATAACTTTGTTTAGGAGAAGATTTATAACGAACTACCATTCCAACAACTTGCATTATATCAGGACGATATGTTGTGATGTACAAAAGACTACCTATCATTGATCGATATGTTCTTTGATCAACATCAGGTGAAATATCATCTTTACTGAGCTTGCAACCAACTACCATAGGTGTACTAACATGAGAGGAATCTTCCATCTGAAACTTCTTCAACATCTCTTTCAAATACTTTTCTTGAGAGATAAATAACCTCGTAGAACTCTGATTGATTTGAAAACCAAGAAAATATGATAGTTCTCCTATCATGGACATCTCAAACTTAGTTTGCATAGAATTAGAAAACCACTAAACAAAAGGGTTATTAGTACATCCAAAAATAATGTCATCTACATAAACCAAAACAACTAATAAATCATCACCTTCAGACTTAATGTATAGATTACTGTCAACAATACCTTTCTTGAACCCTTTGTCCTGTAGAAATTTGTCCAGTCTATAATACCAGGCTCGTGGTGCCTATTTTAGTCCATATAATTCCTTTTTCAACTTACAGACGTAGTTAGGATTATATGTCAGTGGAAATCCTTCAGGTTGCTCCATATATACTTCTTCTTTTAGATCTCCATTAAGAAATGTTGACTTAACATCCATCTGATATACTTTAAAGTTCTTATGACATGCATAGGCAAGAAACATTCAGATTTCTTCTAATCTTGCCACTGGTGCAAAGGTTTCATCAAAATCCTGTCCTTCAACTTGTGCATACCCCTTATAGACCAATTTGGATTTATTCCTAACAATTTGTCCCCATTCATTCATTTTATTCTTAAACACCCATTTGGAACCTATTACATTCTTATCTGTAGGTCTAGGAACAAATTCCCAAGTATTGTTCTTCTCAATGTGATCAAGCTCTTCATTCATAGATCTAATCCAATAGTCATGTTTGTTGGCTTCATCAAATTTTTTAGGTTCAATCATAGATAGGAAAAAAATATGAGATTGTTCTGAGTCTTTAATTAATTGCCTTCTTGTCTGAACTCCTTTATTCATATCACCAATTATTTGTTTTTCAGGATGATTCTTTCTAACAATTTTGAGAGGTGGTTTTGTTTCTATCTGTTGATTTGAGTCTGCTTGAGTATTTGTATCTTCATCTGACTCATAGTCTTCTCTTTCTGATTCGTGGACATGTTCATCTTCAACTTCAACTATATCATCTGTTGTTGATTCAACACTGCTTACATCTCGTACCTGGATTTCTTCATCAACTTTTATGTCAATACAATCAACCAATTTATGCAACCTCTTATTATAGCATCTGTATCCTTTACTATTTGTATCATACCCTAAGAATATACCTTCATCAGCCTTGTCAACATATTTTCCAAGATTTTCATCATTATTTTTGATATAACATTTACTCCCAAAGACTTTAAAATGTTTGATTGAAGCAGGTCTTCCAAACCATAGTTCATAAGGAGTCTTGTCACTATGTGGCCTAAGATGAGCTTTGTTAAGAATATGTACAATTGTATGAATTTATTCTACCCAATATGTCTGAGCAATATTCCTTTCATTAATCATTGATCTTGCCATCTGTTGAACTGATCTATTCTACCTCTCAACTACTCCATTTTGTTGTGGAGTCCTTGGAATTGTATACTCTCTTTTGATCCCATGTTTATCACAAAACTCTTTGAAGTCCCTTGAACTAAACTCTCCTCCTCTATCATACCTTACTATCTTCAATCTTTTTCCTGTTTGATTCTCAGTCAAAGCCTTAAACACTTTGAATTTTTCAAATGCTTCATATTTTTCTTTCAGAAAGGAAACCCATGTGGTTCTAGAATAATCATAAATAATCAACATGAAATAATTTTATTTTCATGTACCTTCCTTCCATGATGGTCCACATAAATCCATATGTACTAACTAAAGAGGTTTCTCTGTTGATGCAAAGTTCTTAGATTCAAACTGTGTCCGAGTAAGCTTTCCTATTTGGCAAGGTTTACATACATAGTCATATGGCTTTGATATCTTTGGAAGATCTTTTACTTCCCCACTGTTTCTAAGTTTGATTAGATGATCAAAATTTAGGCGTCCAAGTCTCTTATGCCATAGCCAACTTTCATCATACTTGCTTAAGTGACATTCTTCTTTTTCTTCTTTCAAAACATAAACATTGTTTCTTGTTCTTATGCCTTTTTCAATCAACTGTCCTGAATTCACAAATTGTATTCTACAATCTTTAGAAGTGAAAACAACTTCACATCCTCTGTCACAAACTTGACTGACACTAAGAAGATTATGTTTTAGACCATCTACAAACAACACATCTTGATCTTTTCCTTTTCCATTACTTAGACTTACCATTCATTTACCTTTTATTTTTCCCAGTGCATCATTCCCAAAAGTTACATTCCCTGATTTGATTTCACTTAGAGAATGAAACTTACTTTTGTCTCCAGTCATATGTTTGGAACATCCACTGTCAATATACCAAGGATCCTTTTGTATTTGAGAAGAAAGTACTAACCTGCATTTATTAATTTCTTTCTTTTCCATATTTTGACATTTTCAGCTGAGGAATTTATTCTTGGATCAACTTTGTAATTCTTCAAATGACAATCTAAGGCTTTGTGACCAAAATTATGACAAATTTAACATTCAGGCTCATTATACAATGGATCAAAATAATTGTTACGATGTTATCTACTCACTGACTATTTAGTTCTATGTTGCAACTAATGTTCATTCTGTGACCTCATTAGTTGCATACTTATAAACTTAATTCCACAATTTGCAACTTTATGACCAAAATTAGAACAATAATAATAGTAACCATAGAACAAATTTCGATACCTGAATATTGACCTTCCTCTTGAAATTGGTTGCTTTAACTTTTGTTGGCTTTGTTCCTGTTCAGAATTCAACTCATCTTTATTAACTTTTGTTTGTAGAGTATGATCATAATCTGACTATCTACTGACTTGACATTTGATCATCTTAGTAGATTCTTTCTTTTCTGACCGACTGCTACTTGAACCACTTTCATAACCTAGACCAATTTTTATCAATGAAGATCTTTGTTTAATCAGGATGTTTTTCAATTCTTTTGAGGCTTTGATACTTGACAGATTTTGGTGATACAAGGCTTGAAACTTCTCCAACTCTTTTCTTGTTTTCACTACTTCTTCTTCTAGAGATTCACATCTCACCTTCTTCTATGCTAATTGTTGTTTCAGAATATCTTCTATTTTCTTTGCTTTTTCTAATTCTACTTTTAAGAAAATAAAATCTTCACTTGGTTATTTACCATTCTTTTCAAACTACATCAACAACTGTTTTTGTTTTCTCTTCTTAAGTCTGAGTCTGTCAATCTCTTCTAAAGCACTGATTAGTTCACCTTCCATATCAACCATAACTTCTTTATCATTCATGTCACTTCCTGTGTATTCATCATCAAGGTCTCCTATGGCCATAATCATAAAATCATTCACTTTATATTCACAAGATGAATTGCTATCTATGTCTTCAGAGGAGTTATCATTATTTGCACACAAACTTTTCTTTTTACTATATTTCTTAAATTTGTATTACTTTTCATCATCAGAGTTCTAGTCTTTTTTCGTGTGAGGACAATTAGATGCAAAATGAACTATATTTCCACAGTTGAAACATTTAAATGGTAGCTTGCCTTGGTATTTGTCTGATCCTTTATTTAACCTTCTCACAAAATTTTCCTCAATATCATCTAATTATGAATCAATATTCTTGTCTTCTTTAAAAGATGCTTCTCTAGTGATGGATTTATATTTACTAATCTTCATTTCATAAGCAGACAGAGTTCCTAGAAGTTGATCAATAAGTATAATTTTAAGATCATTCAGTTCTTCTATTAAAGAAACTTTTGGATTAAATCTATCAGGCAAAGATCTTAAAATATTCTGAACTAAAAGTGTGTCTTCAATCTTCTCACCAAGACCCTTCATGGCATTCACAAGCTCCTCAACTCTTAAAAAATATTTACTAATTGTTTCATCCTCATTCATATTTAGTTGTTCAAATTTCAATCTATATGTCTGAAGTTTGGCACCTTTTACTTTCTCATTTCCTTCATAATTGCTAATAATTTTATCCCACGTCTCTTTGGCAGATTCAATATGCATCACCTTTACAAATTCAGCTTCAGCAAGACCACTCAAGATAGAATTCATTGCCTTTGCATTGAAGCTAAATTCTATCTTATCATCTTTGGAAGCTAGAACAACAGGTTTTGTATATCTACTACATCCCAAACTTCAGCACCTAAGACCATAATGTATGTTCTCATTCTAACTTTCCAAAAAACATTTTTTTTTCCATCAAACAGAGGAGACTTATTGGTTGAAGTCCCTGCATGACTTTTCATGTTTAAGCTTATAGATCTACCTTTAAATAAAAGGAACCTGCTCTGATACCAATTGCTAAAATTACTAAGGCAACTGAGAGGGGGGGGGGGGTGAATCAATTGTTACTTTGCTTAAACAATTTTATGTCTCTAAAAATATTGTTACTTTTCTCCAACAGATAATCAAGATTATGCAAGACATAAACAATAGAAATAGTAAACATCAATCACACACATGATAAACACAGAGACAAATATTCATGAGGAAACCCATAAAGGGAGAAAACCTCTTCTTCTTAGAATGATAGGCAATCTCTTATGTTTCTGTACATCATTTATCTTTGAGCACCAACTCAAAATGAGACTACAAGCTCTTCTTTAACAAGATGCAACTTGTGGAGAGTACCAACCCTCAAGTTTCTCTAGCACCCACTAGAAAGAAGCATATTTACTCCTTATGATCTCCAACACCAACTGGATGGAAGCACCTACTTCCACTTATACAAGCACCAACTTGCACACAAAAAAATCTTAGTTTTCCCTAGCACCACCCTACCACCCTGTTTTCTAGCCACAACTAGATGGGATCTACAACTCCAAGTATTTAAGCATCAAATTGAATAAAAGAGGACCACAGTCCTTCCTAGAACCACCCTACCACCCTGATTATAAAAATTTGCTTGAATAATATCTTACAACAATACAAATATGTCAATGCTTACCATTTATTCTCTTTTCCACAATTCTTCTATGCTTCTATTATGCAATTCTGCTCTGCTTCTGTTTGTTCATACTCAGCTCCAATTGTTTTCATTTACCATCTTTTCTTTCTCTATTCTTCTCATTCTCTTAGGTTCTCGTACATTCTGCTCTTTTCACCATTTATGCTCTATCCTGCTTCTGTTCTTCGTCTCTGAATTTCTTCTCACTCTGTTCATACTGTAATTTTCATTTCATACGGTTCAACTCATTTTGTAGAAAAAACAACCACACCAACTCTATCAAAAAAAATTTCTTTTATACTTTCACTCATGAGCTGTTACACTACGAATATCAAATGTCCAAGAACAATGATTCAGTTCATATAACTGAATCGTAATTGATTAAGAAATCATGAAGTGAAACAACAACCCTTCAATCGAATTGTCTATTTAATCTGCGTCGTTGGATTATACATGCGTAGGCTTGTATCGAGCACAAAAATCCTCTCCACGTGACCACACACCAAACAAAAAGGCGCTTCATGACTTCACGCTTCGACTATTCTGTTGTGAGTCACCCCAACTCTCCAAACTCCTGATCTCCGAAGTAGAGCCTAGTGACGCTAATTGATTCCCTTAATCTCTGTTGATGTAACCTCTTGCTATGACTTGGGGCCAATCACTTCGAGACTTCACGTTTTGTGAACTCATGAGTTAGCTATCCTCCTTTCTCCAAACTCCGAACTCTTGAACTCTGTGTCAGATCAACAATCCACAATCTTCCGTGATTCGATGGCTCAGATCTCCTGTTCGCACTTCGGGACTTTGCGTTTCACGATGTTGGAAGTTATATCCCCTCCTTTCTTCTATTTATCGATTTTCGAACTCCGCTCTCATCTGATCGACAGTCCAAATATATTCTTCGCGAATTGACATCCCATGACATTCCTTCCCGCTCTCTTTCATTCACAGTTGACATCAATGACAACACTGACAACACACCAAACAACTTGCCAACGATCTCCGCCAACACTCCTAAAGGCCAAGTTCTCCTCAAACTTGACATCCCGACTAAACTCAATATATCGTTGTCCTTGAATGTAGATACAGTAGGCCTTCAAAGTATCGTTGTATCCTGCAAACATTCCCTTTCTACCTGAAGGTTCCAACTTCATTTTATTCTCCTTGGGAACATGAATGTAGACCTAACAACCAAATATCCTTAGATGTCCTATCTCAGTATTCACTTCTGTGAATATTTCCTCAGGAGTCTTGTCCTCCAAGATCATATTATGACTCCTATTGTGAACATAAGCTGCAATGTTGCATGCTTCTACCGAAAGCATCATGGGTAAATATTTGCCATGTAACATTGCCTTGGCAACTTCTGTTATGGTTTGATTCTTCCTTTTTGCAACCCCATTCTATATTAGGTTTAAAGGCATTTTCATCTCCCTCTTAATCCATGCTTCCTTACATAACTTCTTGAACTCGTTAGAGGTATACTCACCTCCATTGTCTGACCTTAAAACTTTGATCTTCTTTCCTATCTAATTCTCCACCAAATCTTTAAACTCCCTGAATTGACTAAATACTTCATCCTTATTCTTTATGAAGTAAATCTGTGTCCTCCTAGAATAATCCTCAATAAAGGTCACATAATATCAACAACCAATTGTGGATGGAACTGACATTGGTCCACACACATATGAATGTACTAGATCTAGGATCTTTTTGGACCTACTATTACTACTTCGAAAAGTAACCTTGGCATTCTTTCCAAGTGCACAACCTTTGCATACTCTCTGGTTATTAGTTCTGAAATTTGGAAGACTTGTAACCATTTTCCTCAATACTCACAGTGTCTAGTGATGTAAGTGTCCCAATCTCCTATGCCAAAGTTCACATAAATTTTCACTGTCATGCACTAGGGCCTGAGTTGGCTGACCTCTCATCTTGTAGATATTGCCATCACAAGTCCCAATGACTTCTGTTGAGTCAATACTCAATCCCTTTGGCCAAGAAAGAACCTTCCCATCAACAAATGCCACTGCATACCCTTTGTACTCCATGGAAAAGATATAAAGTAAGCTATTTTCTAGTCCATGTACATACAACACTTCACTCATTTGAGAGGATTTTCTGATTTTAGCTGAAACAAAGTTGTTCTAACTCCCTTGAATGCATACTTAGAATTATCACCAAGTTCTACTTGAAATCGTGAGTTATGATCTGTTAGACTAATGAGTGATTTCTATGACCTTGTCATATGACAAGAAGCTCCACTGTCCACCAGGCAAGTCTCCATGGTGACTTGCCTGAAACAAGAACAAGAACAAGGACAACACTCCTCTAGTGTTGTAGCCAACAAATGTGTCTCAAGATGATCCCTTTCTCTTCAAATCAAAAGCTCTGATACCATGTCAATCTTCACATGCAACTCTCTGTGACTAATTTTCAGATCTGAAAATTGCTTCCTAGTGAAGTAACAATAAAATCCTAGTTGTTATCACTAAACAATTTTACATTGAAAATAATTGACTGAAATTACATGTAGTGGAAACAACAAGATCATGGATGAATCATCAATGCATATGTGACACAAATTTCAATTATGTAGCCTTGTTAACTTCAGAAATTTTGAGGGAAAAACCAACCCTCTCAACCAATACAATATCACCAAATCTGAGGACAACCTTGTTCTCCAATAACCATACAAATCAAAAAAACCAAACCTCAACAAAGATCCTGGAAATTTCTTCTTCCCACAAATCTGCTTCAGACCACCTGTATGACCTATTGATGTCACTTGTATTGTTGCTGATGTTAGCCTCTATAGATCTTCTCCTGCCCATAAATATTGTACGGATGTACGCGACTGTCCCTTCAACAACCCGCTTAGATATGCGACTGTTCCCATTTCAACCTGCTTACATATGTGATTGTTCCCACTGCAACCCGTGTACACGTATGAAAAAATAGATTTACTTCGCACGTGTGTCTTTTCTCACTTTCCACATTTGATCCAGAGACCCTAGGCCAAATTGCCTAGGTGCAAGAGTCTCCTTGTCACTATTCCCATACTTCTTAGCATAAGTATTTACTCACTTATGCTAACTCCATGATGCCAGACAATGACGAAATTTCACAATGACTTCTCTCCTTTATATACAAGTATAATGAGTGATTTTAGGATCCCTTCCTAAACTCAACAATTAATTAGAATATTTATTCCTCTTTGTGGGTGTGACAACCCATCACAAGCCCACAAATCCCATCAACTTTCCCTTGAGGCCCTGACCTCATTCCAGGTCCGATTTCACTTAAATTAAAGGCTAATATGGTGCCAATGAACATTCCCACATGCATAATACCTTGGCCTCTTATCAGAATACATGTTGAAGCTACAAAAATCAACACCACCCACCTATTCCACTAATTTAAAATGGTTCCACTTCTTGGCCGTTTTTCTACAGTTTTTCGGGTCTCGAAATTTCGGGGTCGTTTTGAGGCCCTAAACAACGTTTTTATGGCACAACAACGACCACAACTCCTAAAATGTTGGGCCACTCAGAATGTGTACTTCTTAGCTAGACCTTGCTGACGGGCTACTGAGTGCCCCAAATGAAGATCGTATGAAAACGTTTTGCCCTCAATAAGTTGAGATATCAACTAACCACATTGGGGCCCACAAACCTTTTGGCATTTCATCTTATGGGGTTAGGGTTTTGGATGTTTAGGTTTTTTCTTTCACTATCTATGTGTTTCTTGCAATATCTTTGTGTGTTTCCTTGTTATATCTCTACCTTCATTTCATTCTCAATATAATCTAGATCAGACACCTTGCTAATGGTACACCCGATCTGCCATGAGAGTGTAGATCATGAGGGCACAATGATCTTACTTATTGCACACTTCAAAATTTCTAGCAAAGACTCTTCCAAGGAGGGTGCATGTACTTAGTGCACACTTCATAAAAACGCTAGCCAACACTCTTACAGGAAAACAAAGAG
The DNA here is from genome assembly GCA_009831015.1 of Picea engelmannii. Lineage (NCBI taxonomy): Eukaryota > Viridiplantae > Streptophyta > Pinopsida > Pinales > Pinaceae > Picea > Picea engelmannii. The sequence goes on along the minus strand of ML776756.1, from coordinate 390,384 downwards.
AGGGTGAATCAGTCTACTTGGTGCACAACAAAGACAATCTCACACCCAACAAACACTTACACAAACAGAGAAGAGAGGAAAGGTCCGAAAAACTTCATCAAATCTTATTAGAGAGAAAGACATCCCTTTAATAATGTAGGCTGAATTCTTACAATGGTAGTTGATGCTTTATTTCTGCAATGCCATGTGCATTTAAACTGGCAAGGGTTGTTTCCCATAGAAACGACTGACAAAGAATAAATAACAATTTATTTTAGATATATCCTTGCTCACTATACTAGAGAAGGATTTATTACAAATATATAAACTGACTAACACTGACACAGATCATAAATTAACATAGTAAACAATATTTTAGAACTCCTTGCTTACAAGACTCGCGAGATCAGATTACAATAGAAGTTTCTGAGTGAAAATTGATCCTCTTCTAATAGTTGGACAAGGAAGGTGGATGTCCTTCCTAGTGGCCCAATTCCTCCTTGTTTAGATATAGAAGCGTCCCTGCTTCCGCCACCAACTGAGGAAACTTTTGTTGCAATGTATTGACAATCATCCACTTGGATTGCATTGGAGTTGGGCCCTGTTTACCGACCAGGTATGAAATATGATGTTGTTATTGTGCGTTCCTGGTCTTTATGTCTTTATCATGCAGTAGAGGAGGTTGAAAGTCGGGAATATTTTTCAGGGGATGTTGGATTGTTATTGCGTCTTCGAGTGGAAGATCAAACAACTTTAATTTTCTAACGTTGAGAACATCATGTATGCCCAAATGTGTTGGAAGGTCCAAATGATACACACACTCTCCAATCCATGTCAAGACTATATAGGGTCCATACCACAAGGAATGCAGTTTGTGATCACATCCTTTGAAGTGTTGGTTCTCCATTTTTCACCACATTTGGTCCTTTGGTTGGAATGCCAAGGGAGTGTGATGTTGGTCATGACTCTTCTTGGCACGATCCAATGTTGCTTGCAAGGAAGCTGCAACTAGAGTGTGCTTTTGTGATAAATTATGAACACAACTATGGGAAGCCTATTGTTCTCAGTGTTGATATGTTGATCCCGATAGAGCCAAAATGAGAGGCATCACTACAGGTGCAAGGGGATGGAAGCCAAGACATACCTTGAATGGCGAGATATCAGTGGAAGAGTGCATGGGCTTGGTGCAATGGTGCCACTACTGCAAACTTGACATCAATATGTATAATTTTTTGTCGTAGTTATTGTAATTGATTTTGGCTATGGAAAGGGTCTCTGAGTGGAATGTCATCGGGCGGCATCGCTCTTTAAGCACCGCTCCAATAGAAAACTGAGAGGCATCCATCTTAATTTCAAAAGGTCATTTCAACTCTGGTAAGCAAAGGATCGGAGTAGAGGATAATGTTGTCTTTAACTACTCAAAGTATTTTTGTGTGTCTTCATTCCATATGAAGTTGGCTTGATTTGCTAACAGATGCAATGGACAGGGCCTCTAGCTGGGAGAAATGGGAGACCAATTTCTTGGAGAAATTAATCCCACCCACAAAGTTTTTGAGCATATGCACATGGGTTAGCACTCTCCATTGATCTATGTCCTAAAGTTGATGTTTCCTCAATAATTCCAGTACTGTGTGGACATGCTAAAGATGTGTGTCCTTAGACCTGCTGAAATCCAAAATATCATCAAGATAAATAACTACAAACTTACCCAGGTGTGGTCGAAAGATGTCCTTGATTAGCCGCATGAATGTTGTCGGTGCTATGGTAAGTCCGAAGGGCATGACCAACCACTCATAAATACCAAACTTGGTTGTGAACATTGTCTTACATATATATGTTGGTTTCATGCACACTTGATAATAGCCATATGTCAAATCCATCTTGGTGAAGAAGGAGGCCCCTTGTAAGTGGTCGAGAAAATCCTCAATCTGGGGTAAGGGATAGTGATATTTAATTGTGGCTTGGGTGAGGGCATGGTAATCGGTAACGATATGGAATTCAGTAGTCTCCTTTTTGGAATAATTAAAGCTAGAGAGTTGCAAGGGGAGGAGGAGGATTGAATATGGCCAAATTCGAGGAGTTGGCCAATTTGTTGTTCAATTTCGGTAGTCTCTTTGGGAGAAAGTCGATATGATGGGGCATTGGGAAATGATGTGTCAGGAATGAGATCGATGGAGTGTACAATGGATCGAGAGGGTGGTATCCTTGTGGTAGATTGATAAACATTTGCTAATTCCTAGAGAAGAGGGAGTACAATGGGAGGTGTCAGATTAGTGATGTTCTTGGGATTAACAGGGAGAACCAAACACAAAGAAACATATTTGTGGTGAATGACATGGTTATTTTCTTCTTTCCCAGGAGGTGGCAAGGGGGAAGTGTGAGGCGCTGAAGTAAGCACATAGGTGTGTCCTTCATGCTGAAGGTTGTACTGATGGGATTTGGAATGGTACACGACTTGTCGATCTTGTTGGTATGGGAGACCCAGGAGGAGGTCAACACAATCAAAAGGTGAAACATTGCAAACCACGGTGTCATGGAAGGGGCCAATGGAAAAAGTTACTGTGCAACACTTAGCGATAGTGATGTGGGGTCCTACCTTTTTTACCCATCCAAGTTGATAGGGATCCATTTGGGGGGTGGTGGGAAGTTTCATATGTTGGACTAATTCTTGGGAGACTATATTATTTTGGCTACCATTGTCCAAAATGAGAGTGGTGAGTTCATGTTTAATTTGGAATTTATGCGTAAAGAGGGGAACGTCAGTGTGACCTGGTTCAGGCATAGTCATGAGAATGAGGGAGGGGTCGACTTCGGCGAGGTTGACGAGAGATATGACTTATGGTTTTTCAAGAAACTCAGTGGGTGTGACTTCTGCAACCAAGGGCTAATTGGGGCGGATATTTTTAATGGCTCAATAGTCAGTAGAGTTGTGAGAGTTGGTCTTGTGAAAAGTACACCAGACCGCATTTTTGGGCATCGACGTAGAAGAATGATAAGGTTGAGGATGAGAAGGCTTCAGGTTGGAAGAATGGGTTCAATTTGGAGGATAGTGGATTTGAGGGGCTACCTTACGTTCTATGATAAAGGCCCATAAGAACACCTTATCTAGAGAGGATCTTTTAAAAAGGTCAACTTCACGATGGAGAGGCAAAAAAATACCTGAATTAAGTTTGATGATTAATACCTCGTCAAGATCGTTGTTACAGAGCTATATGTGCAACTTGTAGAAGACATCAATGTAGCCTTGTACACACTAATTTGAAAGATGGCGTAGCTGTAACCACTTGGTGAGAAGATTTTGGAGATAGCCTAGGGGATAGAAGCGCTCACGCAAGGCGTGACAAAAAGTGTCCCAAGAAGTGATACATCCAATTGTCGTAGATTGTGGCGTACTGAGATCCATGACCAATTCAGACTATTCTAATTGACTGTCCCACCAAGCTTGAGTGATTCCTTCATGTTGCATGCTGGCGATCTGTAATTTAGTGGATTCTTCCATCTTTGGGGAAGTCTTGAAGTAGGTGGAGAGACTACGGATCCAAGAATCAACAATCTTTCCATTCATTTTCCCGACGAAATTTGACAATTGAAAGCGCATGTCGAGATGCATAGTTGATGGAGTGTTGCACTATTGTAGTCGAAGTAATTCATGTAGAGCCAACACCAAGTCTTCAACTAGAGAAGACATGGTGACACTAGACTCCTCACCAACATTTTCTCTTTGTTGTGGCATCATTTCCATTCATGGAAGAGAGAGAGAGTATCCATTAGACAAAAGATACATGAAAATTCTAGCAAATTGAACTGCAAAGGGGCCCTAAGAAGGGCGCATGAGGATCCCTAAGAAGGGTGGAAAGGGGGTCTCAAGAATATAGATGCAGAAGACCCCTAAGAAGAGAGACTTGGAAGCTCTAGAAAGAGTGTGGAGGAACTAACTAAAGAGCATGAGACAAAAAAAATATTTTTTACCTATATCTTGTGGATGACTTCTTCGTCTTCTCCTTCTTCACTGCATGCAGAAGCTTTCCCAAGGAAACTACTTTGATACCAATTGATCTGTCACGAGAGTGTATATCATGAGGGCACAATGATATTACTTAGTGTGCACTTCAAAATTTCCAGCAAACACTCTTCCAAGGAGGGCACACTGGATGTACTTAGTGTGCACTTCAGAAAAACGCAAGCCGACACTCTTACAGGAAAACTAAGAGAGGGAGAACTAGTCTACTTGGTGCACAACAAAGACAAACTCACACCCAACAAATGATTACATAAACAGATAAGAGAGGAAAGGTTTGAAAAAATTCATCAAATCTTATTAGAGAGAAATATGTCCCTTTAATAATGCAGGGTGAATTCTTACAATGGTAGTTGTTGATTTATTTATGCAACACTCTGTGCATTCAAACTAGCAAGGGTTGTTTCCTGTAGGAAAGGACTAACAAAGAATGGCTAACAAATTATTTTGGATATATCCTTGATCAATGTACTGGAAAATGATTTATTACAAATATATAAACTGACTAACACTGACATGGATAAAAAATTAACATAGTAAACATTCTTTTAGAATGCCTTGCTTACATGACTGGTGAGATCAGATTACAATAGAAGTTTTTGAGTGAATACTGATCCTCTTGTACTAGTTTTCCAAGGAAGGTGAACACCCTTCCTGGTGGCCCAACACCACTTCCACCATAAGCATTGCCAATTAGTGGATGGAAACCACCAAGTTTTAAAGAAACATGCATAATATTTTCACACAATTATATGTGAATTTCCAAAGAATAATGAGGAACAACAAGTTCAGGGAATAATGATCCACACTAATCATTGACTTGTGGTTTTTGGTTGAGATTCATTGGAACTTGAAAAAGGTCACAACTTTATTTATGGAGTCCATAGAAATTGAATTATTACCTTTTTGTGTAAATAGTCATATACACTACATTCTGGCATTTACAAAAGGTTTAGAGATAGAGATAAGTAAAGAAATTTTAAGGGCATAGAAGTAAGGAGGTTGAGGGAATTAGTGCCCTAACTCTTTTGAGTGGCTATTGTTTATGGTTGAGGGAACTAATGTATATAAATAGTGAGCAAAGAGTTCATGGTGTTATCCTTTGATTGCTTTCATCCAATTTTCTGAGCTTATATTTTTCCAACAATGCATGGTTTCATGGAAATATCCCACTATGGATCACAGGGATTCTTAATGCTATCATTGCAATATTTTAAAAACATTCTCTTTTTTCTTCTTTGGATTACTTTGCAACCTAATATTCCATTTAGTGTTTATATATTGTATCCTAAATTCCATCTTAAATAAATATGGAGATAAATACTAACATCTATATCCAAAATCCCAGACTGATATTTTAACATCATCCACTAATGGATAGGAAGAGAGAGGTGGAGGAAATGGTGGCAACAACAAAAAAATGAGGTAGAGGGTATGAGTATGGTAGAGTTCATTTCTTATAATACACCATTTTGTTATAATCCTAGACTAATAAACTAACTATGAGGGATAACTTGTATTGTTCCTCCTATAACATGTTGATTCACTAGCACTTGAAATAATGAATGGAACTTGAACCATAAATGAACTATAGAAATCTGATGAAGGTTAATTTTTATGTTGAGTTTAGACAATATTTTTTCCACAAAGATTATTTTTAGTGACATTTATCCTACACCACACTTGTGTGCCATGAAACATAAAAAAAAAAATTGATTGAACTTTTGGTTTTGTTTCATTAGAAGTTTGTAGGGTCAAGAACATGAATATTAGTAGTTACACGAATATTTTGTACATCATCATCACAATCACATTTTCCTTTGCTAGAGCTAATGGATACTCTCAATCATTGAATTCCCTTTGCATCCAAGGTTCCAAACCATTCACGAAGTGTACAATCCTATCTTCTTTCGACATATCCTTGATTTCCAACACGATCCCATAAACTCCTTGATATAGGCTTGGATCTTACCAATGTGCTTAAGTGCCAACAATGAGGGATAATTTTAACGATGAAAATTTATATTAAAATGTTGAAACATGGGCTAATCTTACTAGTTCTTAATATGAAAAATGTAAAATGTTTGGCCATAGTTTTGTAAAATTATTCAAATTTATAAGGATTTTATATAGTTTCTATAAAATTTTGGTGATTTTGAAGGTAAAATAATTTTATTCTATGGAATTTGGGGAATCATTTTCAAAAGAAATGAAAATTGGTGAATCTTTTTTTGGGAAAAACGATGGAAAATTAGCCCATTTGCAAAATTTATCCCCTAGAATCATCTATGCCAACAACTGATTTATTGTGATCCATGCTTGGTTCCCCAGACCAAACTGTGCTTTCAAGGCTACCTTCATCTCTGCCCAGTTTTCAATCTTCTTTTTGGTTCGCTTTGTTTCCAATTCTTCCGCTTGGTTTCCAATTCTTCCGCTTGGTTCCTCTACCAAAGATTCGTAGTCCCTGTCAAGAAAATTTAACCCATTTTTTTATGAAGTGTAAGCTTAATTTATTGTTGTCTTTAGAAATGTAATTTTTTTGGAAACTTTTCATCATGGAAGGGTTGTATGAGTATATACCCTTCTCACTAAAATTAGGACCAACCCTTTAAATTTGATCATTGAGCTCATTTGATAAAATTTGAATTCAAAAAATGAAGAACTAAATCATAGTTGATGGACAAATATGATTGAAGGAAATCATGTGACACTTTGATTTTAAGTTAGTATAAACTTATTAAAGTCATGAATGCATTCAAATTTAGGGATAGACATAGTGTTAGAAGATAAATAAGAAATCACGGAGAAGGTAGTCTCCAACTGGGATGATCCCTCATCCACTCCTATTACAACACCAATTGCAACATGTTTGGCCTTCCTATTCTCCTTCTCTAGACACTATCTCGCATAATGTTCCAAATGGTGACACTTAAAACACTTCACTTTATTCAAGTATTTCTTTCCTAGACATGGATATTCCTTCTCACCCTTCTTCTTCCCATTCTTGCTTCCCTTCTTCATTCTCCAAATGAAGACTACTTCATCTACTTCCTTTGTTGCACTAAACAAGGCTCCAATATGGTCTCTTCCTTCACAAGGTCATCCTAAAGATTCGTAAACCTAGGGAACTTCTCACAAGAATAGACACCTTGGACAAAAGGCCTCCAAGAAGAAACAAGTCCATTCAAAGTAATGGACACCAACTTCTTATCTTCCACCATTGTCCCTATGGAAACCAATTGATCTTTCAACTTCATGGTACTGGCTAGATAACTCACCACTATATCTATCTTGCTTAAATGAATGGTTGAAATATCATTTTGCAAGAGCATCTATCAAGAAACACAAGTATTTTGGAATAAACCAACAAAAGAATTAAACATCTTCTTACCAATCATCTTGTCTATAATGTGAGGGATGAATCGATCCTTCACCAAATCAAGAATTGTTATTTTTTCCTTGACCTCCTTCTTATTATAGACAACCAACTTCATTGGATAAGTAGGTGAAACTATCTCTTTCTCAACATGCTACCAAATCTTGGCTTCTTCCATAAGCATTTTTTGCCCTTCTTGATTCCCTTTTTCATTCTCCATATGAATACTACTTGGTATACTTCCTTTTGTTGCATTAAACAAGAATTCAACATGGTCTCTTCCTTCACAATGTCATCCTAAAGCTTCGTAAATCTAGGCAACTTCTCACAAGCACATACACGTTGGGAAAAGGCCTCCAAGAAGAAACAAGTCCATTCAAAGTAATGGAAATGAACTTCTTATCTTCCACCATTGTCCCTATGGAAACCAATTGATATTTCAACTCTGTGGTACTGGATAAATAACTTACCACTATATCTATCTTGCTCAAACAAATGGTTGAAACATCATTTTGCAAGAGAATCTATCAAGAAACACAAGTACTTTGGAGTAAACCAACAAAATAATCAAACATCTTCTTACCAGTCATTTAGTCTATAATGTAAGGGATGAACTGATCCTTCACTAAATCAAGAATGACTATTTTTTCCTTGACCTCCTTATTATAAACAACCAAATTCGTCAGATAAATGGGTGAGACTATCTCTTTCTCAACATGCTACCAAATTTTGGCTTCTTCCATAAGCATTTGTAGCCTAAGCTTCCAAAGTATTAAATTGGAAGCACTATCCAACCCGTCACACTCTCTAAGGATGAGAGTATACATATGGAAAATCTAAAGCACAACTCAAAGTAAGAAATCAACAATAAATGGAGTAGACTAACCCTTCAAGGGTTTTAATGCTTCTCTGAAGTGTCATATTGTTTCACACCCAATCAACATGTACCAAGTCAAGTACCTCTCATAAGTACAATACAACTTAAATATCAAATCCCCTCTTCACCAAGAGAGAAATCTCAACCAAAACAGTTTGATAGTATATAGAAATTTTTGTATATGTTTTTCATTGCAAATTCATAAATTTCACCTCACTAGATGTTTCTTTGATATAATCCTTGAGAACTTTTAGTGTTAAGGTTAATCTAAAAAATTTAATTGCAGTAGTGAACAATAACAAATACTTCACTTCACTTTAGTCCAAATCACTAGGAAGTTCATGAGGAAAGATACCAAACTAGTGTACTTCAATGTCATCTAGTTACAACCCTCTTGTATGTGCATATAAGAGATCTAAAATAACTTTATTACAACATAATTTACAGAAGTAAGTCTACCCTCTTATCTTCATGATATATGTTAACTCTGTTAACAATTTCAACATTATGTTATATTAAATCAACATGAACAACAAGTGTTAGAATTTACTCAATCAAGAAGACAACACAAGATGAAATCAAAGCTGCTAGTACACAATGATTGGACAACCAAAACACTTTATTAATATGTAAGAGATCAACTACATGTACATACTCATAGCTCATCACAAGCTCGTAAAATGTCAATCTCTTCAAACCCTAGAAACCAACACCACCTAGCTAGGAATCACTACAAACCAAAGTTGCTCTCTCTACCAAGAATCCTCAACAAGCTAGCATCATCACTAGCAAGTCTTACTTGGATCATGCAAACCATCTCCTTCTCTTCTCCCGCTTAATAATCATAACAAGTAGAACTAGGGTTTCCAAACCCTAGTCTTCTTCTCTCACAAGGACTACAAGATACAGTGATATTTTTATCCCTCTAGGGTTTATCACAAACCCTATATTCTTTGCATCCTTAGGGAGAATCCTTAACCCTAGAGTATCCCTTGAACTTATCCAAGAACCCTAACACACTAAGAAAAAGAGAGACAATACAATGAAGAGTACACAAAAGTGAGAAATTAGTGCACTCCACTCTTGAAATCTCTAATACAAGTGTGTGATGAATGAATCCACAAGATCAAGTGTGAACAAATGATTATCTCCTCACTCTATTTATATGAGAGGTGAGGGAGGCTAACAATACAATATTGGACCTACTCCACTACAAGAAATCTAACTCTACACAAATATGCTCACATGTGGAGTGCTCCCTCTACAAGTGACACATGCCAAGCTCCAAGGTGGTGAAACTTCCTACTGAGCAAGGCTCCAAGGCATGAATCATCCTCAAGAAGGATCCAACGTTCCACCTCCACAATCCTCCAAATGTTCAATGCTCCTGCTATGTTGTGTGCCCCTTCGAGTCCACCCCGAATACATGATCAACTCCCACAACCCACGCATCCTCAAGTCAAGCAAAAACATCCATGCAAGAAACCAAGTGTGCTCATGGAAGCTACAAATCAATGCTCTCCTACAAGATTCCCAATGCTCCTCCTCCAAGAAAAATCATCCTCCCAAGAAAGAAACTGACCTAAAAATCACCAAGCTCCATATGTCTCCAATGCTCCAAGGAAGAAAGACACATAAGCACCAAGATGAGGTCTAGTAATCAAGAAGCAATAATACTCCAATGCGTATGTCCATCATGGAACAACCAAGGGTCATCCATACACCATGCACCCCACATCACATGAAGCACCCTCAAGCATGGTGTAAACATTTTCAGAGTAACCCAATCAACATTCAAACATCAACCATTGGGTTAATTAATGCAAGTTTATGGTCATCAAGCAAATCAAGAAGGGAACCTATGGTTTATTCACTTCCTAAAACCCTAAACTAGGTATAAATATAGTATATCTTGATTTAACCTAATCTAATGACAATTACTCGGGTTTGGGGAAGAAATAAACAACAAACAAAATAAGAATAATTAGAACCACCTAATGTACCTAAAGATGTTGAGCTTTCCCTCTAAAAATAAGCAATGATAATATATCTCCAATACAAATAAATAAAAGAAACACAAAGACTACATATACATAAAATATATATCTATTAATGCAATATGCATGCACCTCGATATTCCCTAAGTAGAGAAGGTTATATCCTCTCTCACAAATCTCTACCAAAGCTTTCTTTAAGGTGGGATGAAGCTTAATCAAAGTGTGGAGGAATGAAGCCAAGACACTATAAGGTGCAAGTGACCAATCCAACAAAAAAGGGTCCAAAGCAACAAGGATTATACACCAAGAGTAGAAGCATTTAGCTGGTGAAGGGCTAATGGAGATAAAAGATTCTAGCAAAGCCTAGAGCATGCCATGTGACAAAAGGTCATAAGTTCGCAAGTGAGGCTTCAGTCTAATAATTTTTTATTATGAAAAAGAGACACCTTTAACAAAATACAAAGTTGCAACATAAATAGATTTGAAAATGCTTGGATGTCATGACAAATAGTTGATAACAATATAGAAGTTCCACTTTCTCCATAATTACAAAAAAAAAATTGACAAAGAAAAAGATAAATTTAACCAAATAAAATCATAAATAAATGTGCCTGAATAGTATTGTAGGCAATAGTATTGTGGGCATTGTGCAACTGAATTAGTCTCTCTAACTAATTAGGGCATCATTTTGTGCATAAGACCAAGAATCACTTTACTCAACTAGAAAGGGACTCAACAAGGAAACTAAATAGTTTACCAGGGCCAAAGGGATCCTCCCAATTTTCCAAACATCAAATAAAAGGCCAAAAACATACATTTGGACCATGGAAGGGACACTTGAAACAAAACTTTAGCATATGTGACTCATCATGAGGATGAGATGGACCTTCATGTCATCCTAGGGAAGGTCTAGTATGTCTAGCACATGGTGCGTAACAATACCTAAGGGGATATGTGTATGACTAGTAAGAAATGAAAATTTCATACACTACATTTTACACCTATATCAAGAGTTG